>JAQZBX010003201.1:0-66768 GCA_029593785.1 Cabassous unicinctus
TATATGCATATCTAGTTTAATAAGTGAATGAGAAACAAGAATAAAATAATCAATCAAAAGATTAAATCAATATTGAACAGAGTCACAAAATGACAGAAAAATAGAGCAGTCTTATATACAAACTCACCAACATCTAGCTTATGACTGGGAAGTCCCGAATCAGCAGCCAATTCTAGAGTCTTGATTGAAAATACCTGTGCAGAGCACCCTCTCCCAGGGTGGGACTTCATCTGGCCTAACCAGGGACTGTCTCTTTTATTGTGCTCATAATCAATGAACTTGATACTATGGATACCAACTTGTGAGTACTGCGTCAACTCCTGAGGAAGTGGCCAGCCTCCTCAGTAAGGAACACAACACTCCCCAGGCAGTACATTCCAAGGTCTATGCATCAGTCCCTGAGAAAGTGGCCAGCCTTCTCAGGGAGAAACACAATACTCCCTGGAATGCACCCTATCTGTTCTTATCTGTTACAAAAAATCTCCAATGAGCCCACTGCTCTAGTTTTCATCATTCCTCCTAAAATGTGAAAAGTGGTGACTAGCAAGGCATTGGTTTGCTGATTAGCAATGTTTCCTGCATGAAGTTTCACTTTTAGGTTTGAACAATACTCACTAATTTTTTTCCCAATACAAGGAGGTAGAAGGAAGCAAAAAACTTTCCCAGTCTTTGCAGATTGAACTCTGAGTGTTCTACTTTAGGGCTTATCCATACAACAACTTTGGAGAATAGCTCCAGGTCAAGATATAGGGGGCTCTCTAATCTTTCTGTGCATGCTTCTTGTCTTGAGCATGTAAACTTAGTCTTAGGATTCTCCTGTTTACATGGATAAAAATGCCCCTGTTTCGTAGGTAACGATTTCCTTTCTTTCCTAGGCACTGCACTGGATGTCCTACAATCAGCAATCCCTTGCCCCATGCAGCACAACTTAACTGTTCTCCCACATCATTCTGTAACAGAGTTCAGTGAGCCACCTTCTACAGGCAGGGCAAATTCTGAGACAGTGAGTCACTGATGGCACCACCAAACAGATTTGGCCATACGTACATGCTCCCAGGATGTGTATAAGGGTTACTCTTCTCCCAAGAAACAGTCATAGTTTTCTATTTCTTAAATAGCTACTACTCTTTCACTTGATGTTTTCTCCTGACTGAGAGGTACAGCAGTTGCTCAGAAGTCACAACAATCATATACTCCCTGTACTTAAGAACATCTGAAGACACATGCTTGGGTTCTTAAAATTTTGAGAGTTTATATGAAATATAGAAATAAAAGTATGATATCAGATATGAATAAGTCACTAGATAGGCTTACTGGAAATACTGAAGTTACAAAGGAAAAGGATCATTAAGCTTGAATAGAATTCTGTAGAAATTTTCCAAACTAAAACATACACACACACTTATTATGTCATTGAGGGAACTATTAATTGGATTATTTAATTTATAAAGGAGTACAAGAAAGCATGGTGATGCAAAAAGGTACAGAAGAAAATATTTGAAGATGTCACATCAAAACACTTTCCAAATGTGATGAAGAGCCTCTACGCAAAGAGTAAAGAAGCCCAGTGAACTGCAACCAATATAAATACAAATAAAAGCACACATAGGAAAATCACAGTGAAATGATGAATGGATTTTGCAAGAAGACAGATAAAAAGGAAGTTTATATACACACAATAATGCCAATAAATGCTCACCCTTCCCAGAAACAATGGAAGCAAAGACATTATGTGGCAATATTTTAAAATGCTGAAAGAGTGTAGAATTCTATATTCCATGAAAATGTACTTCAAAACTGAAAATGAAATAAAGAAATATTCAGTAAGGCAAAAGCTAAGAGAAAATGATGACAGCAGCCCCACACAAGAAACTCTTTTAAAAATTCTGCCTGAAAAAAAAAAAGATATAATATGAAATGTCCATGTTCACCTCTCTCTAAGCCAAATTCAGCAAATAAACTCAATACTTTCCCCCACCCAACTCTGCATGGGACATGACTCCCAAGGATGAGCCTCCCTGGTACTAAGGGATTACTACCAAGCAGCAACCAGTGATGCATTTGGAAAAAGATCTTGACCAAAAGGGGGAAACACTAAACACAAAATAGTTTTTATGGCTAAGAGATTTCAAAGATAATCGGGAGGTCATTCAAGAGGTTACACTTCTGTACATCTCCGGCAGCTCTCACTAATTACCAAAGTAAACAAAGCCTCAAACATAGGTGCTCCTGAGGGTTCTAGAGACATCTGGACACTATAGGCAAGACACACAACCCAATGAAATCAGCACCTTGTCAGTGGGGCTTGCCTTGGAAAATAACAAAGGTAGACTCATTTACAATTTCCCTACACATGATTCTTCTAACCTTTTTATTTATAATTAGCACTATACCAATTAAATATGTGTCCTAGAAACTTAAATCTTTGGTCTGTTCATATGCTTGTTGAGCCCTGACTCCCAGCAGAGTTGCAACCAACATCTACTCTCCAGTTCATCAGACTTGCTCAGGACAACTTACAAAATGATGATGATGGTCAACAACATCCTCAAAAAACAAAAAGTATCTACAACTGCAAGCAAAACAATTCTTTCTATCTGCCCTATAAGATCTAAGCCTCCTCTCAATCTAAAGCTTCAAGACTGAGGAATGAGCAAACATAAGGGGGAAATACAAACATGAATCAAAGTAGACTTATTATTATTGTAGTAATGGAAGAATATGTAACATTGATATGAAGATAGTGGTTACCAGAGGTTCTGATGGTCAGGGAAGGAAGAAGAGGTGGAACACAGGGTATTTTGGGGACACTGGAATTGTTCTGCATGTTATTTCAATGATAGATACAGGCCATCATACATCTTGTCAAAACCTATAAAACTGTACAGTGCAAAGTGTAAACCATAATGTAAACTATAGACTTTGGTTAGTAACAGTGCTTTAATATTTGCTCACCAATTGTAACAAATGTACCACACTAATGTAAAATGGCATTAATAGGGGAAAATGCGGAAGGGGGAGGAGGGTATATGGGAATCCCTTATACTGTTGATATAAATTTTCTGTAATCTAAAACTTCTCTAAAAATAAAGTTTATTATATGAAAAAAAGAAAGAAAGATATTAAGAACACCATAGAGCAAGTACCTAGATAAATATTAATATATATATATATATATATATATATATATATATACACATACAGAGCATATAACTTTCAATGGGGAATTCACATATAAGCCAAAGGTGTGACCCTGGGTATAACATTCATTTTTGGGGGGGCTGCTTGTTCTCCGGAAAATGTGAAATTGCCCAGATCACTTTCTGGGCTTTCTTTTAGCTAAAATTCCATGATTGCCTTGTTTTGCAGTGATCAGCCAATTTGTAGACTCTCCATTGCCACTTTTATTTGATGAAGGCAGAAATAAACTAATTTTTTTATCCAGGGCAACAGAAAATTCCATAGCCACATTTGGATTTTTTTTTCCTTAGAAGAAATGGCCAACTCAGTTTTTTTCATAAATATAATAGAGATTATATTCTTTTATATATTTTGACATTTAATAAAAGTATATCCCTTTCCTACAGTAGCCACTATAAAAGGATAAAGGAGAGTGGAATAGCTCTACCACATTTTTAGTCTGTGGTTATATCAGAATTGAATCACTTTCTTTTGAATACTTAGCTTTCTAGTAGTTTAGACATTCTATCTGTATTGAGAAATCATTAACTTACTTTTATATTCAAAGTTTAAAAAATGGCTTAGGTTTTAAAAGTGGTCTTGGTTACTTCAGTGGCAGTATTCATTTTGTCATTAGGTGAGAAACTTAAATTGCTTGCATTATTAAATTACTGCCACTTTATTCTGCTTGCTTGAAAGCTATATTTGGTACCAATATTAATTGTTGAAGTACCCTGTCTTTCTGGTTTAAGATCTTCCTTTGGTTTAATGGGAATTTTATGTAGTAATATTTAAAAAGTTTCCAGTGGTTGGGGAAAAAGGTGAGTAATAAAATGTTTAAATTCAACTACTTCAGCTCTTTTTTAAACTTTGTTGATTAGCCTCTCTAAAAATGGATGTGACCAAGAAGCATACCAAAAGAAATATCACTGTCATTAACATTGATAAAGAGCACTACTCTTTTCCAAGGTTGTTTTCCCAAATAAAAAGGTGTATTTACTTGTGGGGTTATCCTGTTTCAATTTTGGCTGTTAATTGCTCAATTTTGGTGGGGCTATTTGTCTGACATGCAGGTGAAGTATGAAACATTATTCATATACTATGTTCTACTATTATTAAGACATTATGTTCTTTAGGATAGTCTCTAGCCAGAACAAGACTGAGGAAATTTAATGTAAGGGCCTTTCCCAAGAACCTCCGCTAAATATCTAGCTTTGCGGTGCTTTTACAAAATTTGAATGCTACTCCAAATCCTTTCTTTTTAATTTAGGGGACAAAATCATCCACTCTTGGTAACCAGTTTAATTAGAAGGTCATTCTGAGTTCCCAATTTAGTCTGCAGCTGATTGTCTCAGAGTTTCCTGATATTCCCCACTGAACACCCCCAAGCCTAACAAGCTCAAATTACAGATAAACCAAGAGATTGAGGATAGAGGTCAAGCTTTGTACTTACTGAAAATGAGTAGGCAAACTGACCAATCCATCAGTGAGTAAAATCAGTCAAGTTTGTATAGAATGTATGCCACTGGCATAGAAAAAATAAAAAAACCTCAAAAGTTCTATATTTGGTTCATCTCAAAACCTGGATCATTCTCACAAACACAGGAAAAGTATAGGCAAGGGCTTTTCTCTAATCACATATTTAAAGCCTCTGACTTTCTGTTCTCTGGGGATTTCCCTAAAATGTGAGACAAGAAAAAGCAAACCCAGTGCTTTAATTTTTGAATGGGCTGGTCACGGAGCTCTTTCTGGGCAGAGTCTGAAGGCTAACTGGAACCACAACAGAACACAGGTCTTTAATCACATGCTGGGTCACTGAGTGTATTAGTTAGCCAAAGGGGTGCTGATGCAAAATACCAGAAATCTGTTGGCTTTAATAAAGGGTATTTATTTGGGTTAAAAGCTTACTTACAGTTACAAGGGTCTAAAGAGTCCAACTCAAGGTACCATAAGAGGCACTTTCTCACCAAATATCTTTTGCCACATGTTGAAGAAAGATGTCTAGCGATCTCTGCCTGGTCTCTCCTTCCTTCTTCCACCTAAGGCTCTGTGGGCCCAGCTTCTTCCAATCTCAGCTCCAGGCTGGCTAGGGTTCATCTCTCTTCCCGGGGCTTTAGTTTTTGAGCCTTCTCCTTTCTGTTACATGGCAAGACCGAAATGACCAAGTTCTCTCCTCTTCCATGTGTCTTCTTGAGAGAATGTCCATTTATATCAGCCCACTAAGGGGGCAAGGAATCAACCCTGAATCATGCCCTACTGACCTGGTTGAATCAAATCCCTAACCTTAGCAGGTAATTTAATCAAGACATGTCAGCTGAATCTAATGAACTCAAAAGGTATCACACCCAGAGGAACAGGCCAGTTTACAATCACAGTCTCTCTTTTTGGGGATCCATAATCTCAAATGCCACACTGAGTGTTCAAACTTCAGCTGTAAGTAAAGAAGAATGAGGAGAGGCTGGACAGCCACAGCCTTGTGGATTTCAGCAAAGAGGCACTGATATAAAGGTATCAATTTCTGACTCCCTAAATAAAAGAAATGGATTCTCCAAAAATTATTTCCAATTGCCTTTGGCACATATTTCTGTTTTTTTCTTATGCCTAAGTTAGGTAGAACGCTCAATCATTTCAATTACTGAAACTTCTTTGTAGTGTTCTTCTTTTTGTAACTGATCCAGAACTTAGTCCTCTTAGATTAATCTAATCAGATGTGCACTCTCTGAAAACAAATCTTAAAATATTTTTGTTAAGTATTTGAATCCAAAGTAGCTGTGAATAGGAAAATTTTAACATATTCTTGGTTTCTGTCTATGGAAGTGGTACATTAATAAAGAAAAAGAAAATTCTCTTTAAGCCTTGGAAATAGAAGTGTCTTGCTCAGTCTCAGCCTATCTCATGAGAACCCCAGTATACAAGGCTGCCAACATTGTCCCAGAAATTCTAGTCAGTGTTATAAAGCAAGCAAAGGAAATGAATGGCATTAATATTGGGTGAGGGGGAGAGCAACCTGTTTTCATTCACTGAAGCCATTATTACTCACATAGAAAACACAATGGATTTTATAAAAACTATCAAAACTAATAGGGAAATTTCTCAAGGTTATCAGACAAATGCTCAATATTTAAAAACCAATTGCATTTCTATACCCTAGCAACAATAAGTGGAAAAGGAAATTAAGGAAAATATCATGTACAATGATAATAAAAATTAATGACCTGGGAAAATCATCAACAAAACATGAACAATTATTCTACACAGATAACTGCAAAGGTTTGCTGAGATAAATTAAAGGACACTGGAATAAATTGGGAGATATACTATGTTCATGAATTAGAAGATGTATTGTTAGGAAATTTACTCTCTATAAATTGATGTGTAGATTGAATTTTATCTCTATTAATATTTCAGCATTAGTTTTGAGATATAGACAAGCTGGCACTAAAATTAATGTACAAGTATAAATAATCCATAATGGCCAAAACAGACTTGAAAAAAGGAAAAACAAATTTGGAGGAATAATACTAACTAATTTCAGAACTTATTATAAACCAATAGTCTTCAAGTCACTGGAATATTACTGAAATAATAAATAAATAGTTCAATGGAGTAGAATGTATAATACAGAAGTAGAATCAAAGGTGACAAATCAATCCAATTTGGAAAGATACTAAAATACCTACACATGCACACATATACATATAATTATATAATATATGTGTAAATATGGTATACAGGTATATATACATATACATACATACTCACATATATATATGACAAATGGTATGTCCAGAATAAAGAACAAGAACTCTAACAAGGCAGTAATAAAAAGATAAGATAGTCAATAAAAATGAAACAAAAATAAGCCTCTATAGACATTTGACAAATAATACACAAAAGGAACTCTCATATGTTGCTGGTGTAGGGTAAAATGATACAAAATCTTTGGAAAATTGTAACTTTCTCATGTTTAATCATGTATCTACACTATGACCTAAAAATTCCATTCCCAGATATTTTCCCAAAAGAGAAAACACATGTCCACAAATAAACTTGTACAAAAATGTGCACATTGGACTTATTCTTGACAGACATAAACAGATAAGCCAAATGACCATCAAGAGGAGAATGATAAAATTATGGTGGTATATTCATACACTGGAGAACTACTCAGCATTAAAAAGTGTTATTTGCTGATAGACAAAAAACATAGATGAATTTCAAAACAAATATTCTAAGCAAAATAAGACAGACATAAAAGAGTACATACTTTATGCTTTTATCTATATGAAATCCATGTACAGGCAAAATTAATATATAATGTAAAAATCAGAAAGTGAATGCTGTAGGAGTGGGAATGAAATTGACCGGAAAGGGTCAAGAATATCTTCCTGGAGTAATGGAAAACTTCTAAATCTCATTGTGGGTATTGGTTACAGAAACAATGTTTACATTGTCAAAAGTAATTGAATATTAATATATATTGAAGATTATTCCTCAGTTTTAAAATACAAGTATTTTAAAATATGACACTTTACCACTTTACGCTCTTGCTATATCAAAGCTAAATATTTCTGTGTCTTGTATTATTGCTCCCTCAGCAGATAAGTTAGAGGCAACCAAAACCCTAGCACATGTAGCATTTAAATGCTTGCCTCATAATTTCCCTTTTTTATACTTTGGGATTGATCTGATCAGATCACATCTTATTCTCCCTTAAAGCAGTGAGGAGCATGTATTCTCAATGGGCATGAGAGATTGTTCTGGTGTAAAATAAATATTGTATTTACATCTAAGAATTTCCATGGTGATCCAACATGGCACCCAGGGCTCTAAGCTTACTTCTCAGGAATTAGCATAGTCTCAGAGAAATTAAACCTCTTGCCTATGAGTGGGAAATCATTTTCAGTAGGACTCTCTCATTAAATTAACTCCACTTATATGTGCTTGTGTATCAATCTGAATGATTGCCTCAACCCTGTCCAGTGAATTATGGGATGCTCAAGTATTCATACCATCATCCTGGTATTGTTCTTGTCTGGCTATAGTTTTTCCACAAGTGTCCCATTGTACAAGCTTAAAGTATCCTGTGCCTACAAATGATATAAAGTTGTTTTCGCTTTCTCAGTGCCTAGCTTTATAGCATTAAGTGTTCCACAATAGCACTTCAAAAAGGACCCCTGGAATGGGAGCAAGATAGAGGTGGGAAGGATAAATTAGGAAAGATTGAGAAATGAAATAACTGATGAATTGTTTTTTTAAATATATTTTTTATTGAAGTATATCATTCATACATGAACATGCATAAGCAATAAGTGTATAGTAAAGGTTATGAACATACAAAATAAACTTGCATAACATTACCCCTCCACCAATACCTTGCATTGTTGTGAAACATTTGTTGTAAACTATGCAAGAGCATCATCAAAAAATATTACTAAAAATTTGGTGTATTTTTCCCCCAACCCACCCTATATTTAAATATATATATATTTATTATTACAGAGGTTGTGAACTTACAAAACAATCATGCACATGTGTAGAATTCCCATACAACACTCCTTTATCAACACACCACACCGTGGTAGAATATTTGTTACATATTATGAGATAATATCATCAGACTATTACCACCAACCATGGTCCATAGTGTGCATTTGGCATGCTTTTTCCATACCCCACATTATCAACATAGTACATCTTTGGCATTGATGCAAGAATTTTATAGTATTGCTGTTAACCACAGCCCACAGGCCACACCAATTATATTTTTCCAACGCTTCTTCACATTCCCACCACACCGCAAGAGTGATGTACACCCGCTATAGTTCACAGAGGGACACAATTACATCTGTACCATCAACCACAATTCTCATCCCCCTCTGGGTTCACTGTGTTATTCAGTCCCTAGATTATTCTCTAGTTTTCTTTCAATTGACATTTTCTTCCCCAGACTACCCTTTTCGGCCACAATTCTGTTTATAAACCAGCTGCTACTCACTATAATGTGTTACCATCAACTCTATCCATTTCAACACTTTTACGCTCAATTAAAGCTTCTACATACATTAAGCATCAGTAGCCCTCTTATCTCCTAATAACCTATACTCTGGGTTTTAACTCCATGCATTTATTCTTCATATTTAGTTCAGGTTAATGAGACCATGCAATACTTGTCCTTTTGTGTCTGACTTACTTTGTTTAGCATAATGTCTTCAAGATTCATCCATGTTATCATATGTGTCCCAATTTCATTTCTTCTTACTGCAGCATAGAATTCTATTGTGTGTATATACCACATATTGCTTGATCATATTGCAGTTCTATATTTAGCTTCCTGAGGAACCGCCAAACTGTCTTCCACAGAGGCTGCACCATTTTACAATCCCACCAGCAGTGAAGGAGTGTTTCTATTTCTCTACATACTCCCCAGCACTTATTGCTGTCTGTTATTTTCTTTTTTAATAATGGCCATTCTATGGGGTGTTAGATGATATCTCATTGTTGTTTTGATTTGCATTTCCCTAATAGCTAGTGATATGGAACATTTTTTCATGTGCTTTTTTGTCCATTTGTATTTCTTCTTTAGAGAAATGTCTATTTAAATCTTTTGCCCATTTTTAAATTGGATTGCTTGCTCTTTTAATTTAGAATTGTATGACCTCTTTAAATAGAAAGGAAATCAAACCCTTATCAGATATGTGTTTTCCAAATATTTTCTCCCATTGAGTGGGCTGCCTTTTCACTTTCTTGATGAAGTCCTTGATGAAGTTTGAGGAGGTTCCATTTATCAATGTTTTCATTTGTTGTTCATCCTTTTGGTGTAAGGTTTAAGAATCCACCACCTACCACCATGTCTTAAAAATGTTTCTCTACATTTTCTTCTAGGAGCTTTATGGTTTTGCTTTTAAATTTAGGTCTTTGATCCAGTTTGAGTTAATTTTTGTATAAGGTGTGTGACAGGGGTCTTTTTTCTTTCTTTTGGCTATAGCTATAGATGTATAAATATAAGTAAGGAATGGGTTAAGAATTGTGAACCAACTGTAAGGAATGTGCAGGTGCCTGGAGTCTTCATCCCATAGGCACCACTGAATGTTAACTGCGGTCTAGTCAGTGGGGGAATGTGATTGAAGGCCAAGACTGCAGGCACACAGATAGCTATGTCAAAACTTTCCCATGAATAGAATAGGGGCTTCCGAGATTTCATGTCTCTCCTTGGGGGAACTGGCCACTTCCCCAGGGACAGGCTTTGTGGTTTCAAAATATCCTGATGGCTCACTCATGAGTTATAAAGATTGGTAAGAGTTCTGAGATTCAGAGCGCCTTAAAAAGGGGAGGACTCTAGACTGCCAATTAAAGTCTCACCCAGTAGAGGAAACCCTGTCTTGGACTGTGATTACAATCGGGACTCTGGCCGGCTGTTGAATGGGACTTCCCAGCCTCGTGAAAGACCAGATGCTGAGTTTTCCCCTGGTTTGGTGAGTGATTATACATACACTTTCATTTTTCCTCTATGTTATCTAATTGACCCATTTCTCTTTTTTATGTTATTATTACTTAACTACTGTGATTGCTTGATCTAAATTCTTACAAGTATTATCCATTTAGCTAAATGAAGTTTTCTTCTTGTTAGTATTCTGGGTTTCTGCCTCTTTCTTAGCAAAACTCTGGATATCCATTTCTCCCAGCACCATTTGTTGAATAGAGTGTTCATCCCCAGCTGGGTGGGTATGACAAGCTTGTCAAAAATCACTTGGTCATAGATTTGAGGGTCTGTTTCTGAACAATCAGTTCAGTTCCATTGGTCTATGTGTCTATCTTCAAGCTAATACCATGCTGTTTTACCACTGTACCTAGGTAATATGATTTAAAGTCCAGAAGCGAAAGTCCTCCAACTTCACTTTTCCTTTTTAACATGTTTCTGGCTATTCGGAGCCTCTTATCCTTCCAGATAAATTTGATAATTGTGGTTTCTATTTGTTTAAAAAAAAGTTGGTGGAATTTTTATTGGGATTGTATTAAACCTGTATATCAATTTGGGTAGAATTGGCATTTTAATGATACTTAGTCTTCCAATCCATGAGCATGGAATGGTCTCCAATTATTTAGGTCTTTTTTTTTTTTCTTCTTATTTTAACAATGCATTGCAGTTTTCTGAATACAAGTGCTTTACATTCTTGATTAAGTTTATTCCTAAATATTTGATTCATTTAGTTGCCACTGTAAATGGAATTTTTTCCCTGACTTCCTCCTCAGATTGCACATTACAATTGTATAGAAACACCACTGAATTTTGCATATTGATCTTATATCCTGACGCTCTACAGAAATAGTTTATTAGCTCTAGCAGCTTTGCTGTATGTTTTTGGGGACTTTTAAAATATAGGATTATATCATCTGCAAATAGTGAAAGTTTTACTTCTTCCTTGCCAACTTGGGTGCCTTTTATTTCTTTTTCTTGCCTGATTGCTCTAGCTAAAACCTCTAGTACTATATAGAACAATAATGGTGACAGTGGGCATCCTTGTTTTGTCCCTGATCTCAATGGGATAGCTTTCAGTCTTTCATCATTGAGTCAATGTTAGCTGTGGGTTTTTCATATATAGTCTTTACCATATTGAGAAAATTTCCTTCAATTCCAATCTTCTGTCATATTGTTACACCTTTTCTATGTCAATTGATAAGATCATGTAATTTTTCTTCTTTGATTATTAATGTGGTGTATTATGCTGATTAATTTTCTTGTGTTGAACCACACTTGCATGCCTGGTATAAAACCCACTTGATCATGATGAATAATTCTTTTAATATGTTGTTGGATTCGATTAGCAAGTATTTTATTGAGGATTTTTAAATCTGTATTCATTAGAGAACTGGATATGAAATTTTCTTTTTTCATAATATCTATATCTGGCTTTGGTATTAGGGTGATATTGGCTTCATAGAATGAGTTTGGTAGAGCTTGAGTAAGATTGGTATTAAATCTTCTTTGAATGCTTGGTAGAACTCACCTGTGAAACCATCTGTTTCTGGGCTTTTCATTTTGGGGAGCTTTTTGATGGTTGAAGTTTTGATTAACAAAACTTTTGGTTTTGTTAATTCTCTCTATTTTTTATTTTTTTATTTTCAACCTCATTTATTTCTGCTCTGATCTTTGTTATTTCATTCCTTCTACTTGCTTTGGGATTAGTTTGCTGTCCTTTTTCTAATCCCTCCAGCTGGGTAGTTAGGTCATTGATTTTAGCTCTTTCTTCTTTTTTAATGTAAGCATTGAGAGCTATAACTTTCTCTCTCAGCACTGCCTTCACTGCTTCCCAGAGGTTCTGATAATTTGTGTTCTCATTGTCATTCATCTTGAGATACTTATTGATTTCTCTTGAAATGTCTTCTTTGACCCACTGATTATTTAAGAGTCTGATGTTTAATCTACATATATGTGTGAAGTTTCCCTTTTTCCTCCTCTTGTTGATTTCTAATTTTATTCCATTATGTTCAGAGAAATTTTTTTTTATATAATTTTGATCTTGTTGAATTTATTGAGATCTGCTTTATGACCCAACACATGGTCTATCCTAGAGAAATATCCATGAGCACTTGAAAAGAATGTATGTCCTGCTGTTTTGGGGAGCAATGTTCTGTATATATCTATTATGTTTAGTCCTTTTATCATATTATTCAAGCTCCCTGTTTCATATTGATCCTCTGCCCAGATATTCTATCCAATGCTGAGATTGGTGTTTTGAAGTCTCCAATTGTTATTGTAGACATGTCTATTTCTCTGTGCAGTTTTGCCAGTGTTTGCCTCATGTATCTTGGGGCATCCTGGTTAGGTGCATATACATTTATGATTATTATTTCTTCCTTGTGAATCATAACTTTTATTAATATGTAATGTCCTCCCTTGTCTCTGATAACTGTTTTGATTTTAAAGTCTTTGTCATCCAATATAAGTATAGCTACCCCATTTCTCTCTCTCTTTTTTTTTTTTTTTTTGGTTACTGCATGCATGGAATACCTTTTTCCAACATTTCACTTTCAATCTATTGGTATCCTTTGGTCTAAGATAAGTCTCTTGCAGACAGCATATAGATGGATCATATTTTCTTATCCATTCTGCCAATCTGTGTCTTCTAATTGGGGAGTTTTATCCATTGTCATTCAATGTTATTACTGTAAAGGCAGTTCTTATTTCATCCATTTTGACCTTTAGGTTTTATCTGTTGTTTTATTTTCACCACTCTTTTGGCACTTTTAGTTACTTTTACTGATACAATCATCACTTCTAGACTCTCTTCCAAGCTTCTCTCTCCTGCTTTTTGTTTCAGGCTGTAACACTCCCTTAGTATTTTCTGCAAAGTTGGTCTTTTTGTTATAATCTCTCTCAGTTTCTGTTTATCTGTGAATATTCTAAACTCACCCTCATTTTTAAAAGATAATCTTGCTGGATATAAGATCCTTGGTTGTCAGTTTTTCTCTTGCAGTATCCTAAATATGTCATACCACTATCTTCTTGCCTCCATGGTTTCTGATGAGAAATTGGCATTTAATCTTATGGGGTTTGCCTTATATGATATGCATTGCTTTTTTCTCACTGCTCTTAGAATTCTCTCTTTGTCTTTGGCATTTGATATTCTGATTTGTAGGTGTCTCGTAGTTGGTCTATTCGGATTTATTTGGATGGGAGCATGATGTGCTTCTTGGACTTGGATATAGATATCCTTCAATAGGGTTGAGAAATTATCTACCATTATTTCTTCAAATATTCCTTTTGCCCCTTTTCCCTTCTCTTCTCCTTCTGGGACACCCATGACATATATGTTTTCACATCTCTTTCTGTCATTTAGTTCCCTGAGATCCTGCTCAAGTTTTTCCATTCTTTTCTTCATCTGTTCTTTTGTATGTTCACTTTCAGAGGCCATGTCTTCAAGCTCACCAATCCTTTCTTCTGCCTCTTCAAATCTGCTGTTATATGCCTCCAGAGTATTTTTAATTTATTTATTGCACCTTTCATTCCCATAAGTTGTGCTATTTTTCTATGTATGCTTTCAAATTCTTCTTTGTGCTCATCCAGTGTCTTCTTATTATCCTTCATCTCTTTAGCAATCTCATTTAATTTATTAAGGAGATTTGTTTGAACATCTATTGTCTCAACTCCTTTATGTCATCTGCAGGGTTATCTTGTTCCTTTAACTGGGCCATATCTTCCTGTTTCTTGTTATGGATTGTAATTTTCTATTGATGTCCTGGCATCTGTCTTACCAGATGTATTTATTCTGGATGTAGTTTCTCCCTTAGTTTAGAGCTTTCTTGTCTTTTCTCCCTTGCTGGTTGTGTAGTAAGAGCCAAGGATGTAGTTGGTGCTGTAAGCTATGGAGGCTCAAGCTGCCTATGCTGTCCCAGGAATTGCTGAAGCTTCTCCCACGTTTCTTCTCTGCCAGAGGTAGGGACAGAGCTGCAGCCATATGTAATAATTTTAGTTGTACAGTCTGCGCAGAGCAAAAATGCCTGCCATTGCCCAGAAAGGCTGTGGAGACACCAGCCCCCTCCTTTCTTTTTGAGCCATGGGGGTGGATCCACAAGTATCACCAGTCTAGGCTGTGTGGGCCAAAAGCACCTGCACTTACCCAGAGAGGCTGGGCAAACACCGTCCCTCTCTTGAGGGTGGAGCCACAGGTGAGCAGCCCTCAGGTTTGTGCAGGCCAAAATCACCTGCAGTTGACCGGAGAGGCTTAGGAAACTCAGCTCCTCTCCTATCCTATAGCAGTGTAGGGATGCAGCCCCAAGTGTGCAACAATTCAGTCTGTGCTGGCAGAAAGAACCTGCAGTTGCCTGGAGAGCCTGGTGCAGGTCCTGCCCGCCTCCTCCCTGCCAAAGTTGGGACTGGAGCCTAGGCTAGGGCTGCAGTCTGATCTTGGTGGAAAGAAGTAAGTCCCTACCTTCACTGGTTTTCAGTTTCCCCTCATACCAGGTACAGAGTCAAAATGGCATCTACCGACCTCTTTAAAACTTAGGCAGATTTAAATACTAGCTGTTCTTAGGGTTCTAATTTAGTCAGCTGAATCCACCAATCAGTAGCTGAAGTTGGTGGACAACCGCCTCTTCTTCCCCCGTTTATGGGAAACGGAGCTTCTAACTCTAGCCACGGAATAACTTCTGAAAAGGCATGTGCTGCTAGATTAGGCTGGGCACTGGCTCTGCGACGTGGCTTGCAGTTTCCCAGAGAGGTGGTGCAGGTCCCCCCAGCTTCTTCCCTGCCGGAGGTGGGGCTGGGGTTTAGGCTACAGCTGCAATTGGGTCTGGGTGGAAAGAAGCTGGTCCTTACCACACTGTGATTTTCAACCAGCCCCACCTCCCCTCATGCCTGGGGTGGAGTTAAAATGTCGGCTACAGGCCTCTTTCTCACTTGGACACGTTTAAACTTTCTCTGTTCTTAGGATTATACTTTAGCCTGCTGGATTTACAAATCAGTGGCTGAAGTTGGTGCCCAACTGTGTCTACCTCCCCCATTTTTGGGAAATGGAGTTTCTAACTCCAGCCACAGAATAGCTTCCGAAGCAGCTTGCGCTGTGGGCACTGGCCTCTGCAGCATGGATTGCTTTACTACTGAATCTTCTCTGCAGATGGGCAGTCTCCTCTTTCCCTGCTTTCAAGGTGTTGCAGGATGATCGTCTGTTCTCCTGGGGCCCCCAAACAGGTGCTTTAGATAGCTCTGGGTGATTACTAACTGCCTTGTAGGATGAGCTGTCTCTTGGAGAACCTTACTCTGTGGCCATCTTGGCTCCACCCTCCTGGACTGTTATTTTGCACCCTGAGTATTCCCATAGGCTGCTGGTCTTAGGAAAACAAACATGGAAGATATTATAATGATTCCAGAAAAACAAATTGAATAGCTAGTTCTTTGGTCCATAATTTCTCAAGTGTCAAAGATGCTTCTGCCCTTTCTGCTTTATTCCTCAGAGTGGAGCTTGCCATATCTTTTTCCACTTTTCCATTCCACCTTTAGCAAAGGGTATTAACCTGCTGTCCTTCCAATGACAGAGTCTCAAATGCCAATTCACATTTTGATGAACTTCAGTTTGGGAAACACTCTAAAGCAGGGGTTCTTAACCAGGGGTATATGGACCCCCAAAGGGTTCGTGGAAAGATTTCAGGAGGTCTGTGAGCTTTAATTGAAAAAAAGCAACATTATCTTCATTTTCTCTGACCTGTAACTGAAATCTAGCATTTCCTTCACTTATGAATACATGCAATAAATGTAGTATTCATTTCATATCACATTACAGTTGTTGCATATCTCAAAAATCGCTTACACTCATCCATACATAGAAATTACTGTAGTTGTTAGACCCAATGCTAGTTGAGTGTCATAAAACAATCTGCCGCTACATTCTGAGAAGGGGCCTGTGGCTTTTACTTGACTGGCAAAGGGGTCCATGGAACAAAAAATGTTAAGAGCCCCTGCTCTAAAACCACCACCTACAACCAAAACTGCCATCCACCACCTACAAGCAAAACTGCCATCCACGTATTGATTGCTATTCCCTCATGTTAAGAACTTTGGCAAATTACTTAACCTAAATAGTTTCCCTTCTATTTTCTGTGGGGATGAAATGATGAAATACATATGAAACATTAAGCATTATGTTGAGTATAAAAGAATTTTAAAATCTCCCATACCTTTCTCTTAGAAGTGTAGCTTAAAAATATTCTACTTTAGCTCACTTGTGAGTTAGTAAACAAATGAACTGGAAAGCAAGCACAGAGAATGACCAAAGCAAGTCATTAGTTGATGCAACTCATGTTAATTTTCTTTTGTTTGTTTTTTTTGGAAGTGAGAGAAATTTCATCACAGAGCTATATATAAACATTTCTACCACTTGTTTCTCATTCATTCCTTTTTCTCCCAATATATACCATTGCATGCTCTTTGGAAAGACAATAGTTTGATAGGTTATATTTATAGCATTGGCCAATAGCTAAGGGCACAAGATTTTCATCCTACTTTTGGATAAAATATTATGGAAAATTTATTTGGACATTTTGTATCTTTTATTTATAAGAAATGCCTGTCTTCAAAATATCCTCTGTAATACAAAGGCATTGTGGTGGACTTCTGTTCTTATATACCCTCAGTTTTGCTCTAAACAAATTTTCTCTTGCTATTAAGAGAGTGTATCTGCATGTCTATGAGTGCTGTATGAAACAGAGCAATGGGAGTATGTGCTGATCAAGTTGCCAATAAGATGGAAACCAAGTTCAAAAGTCAAAACCTTATTATTACCATATGATAAATTACCCTGAGGTCTTATTTATCTTTGTACTACTATAGTATCTGTAAATATGTTAATTCAATTGTATTAAAGTGGTGATATTTGTATCATTATTTACATTTCACTGTGTACTGGCCCTAATTCTCAATTCCACATGTGTTTGCATGTTACCTGAGAAACAGCATTTGACCAATTATTGTTCTACTTCAAAAGTAGCAGCAAATGCTGATCCAAGCAAAACAGCTCATTTTTGCTAACATTCACTGCGATTCATTTAGCAGGTTGCTTTTACTTTAGACAGCACTGCAAGAGGTCCTAGGGTCCCTTGGCATTGACAGACATAGAAGGAAGCATTATTTTGACAGCACAGTCTACAAAGTGTTTTACATTATTCTGATTAAAACCACATTTTTATACATGTTTATACATTTTTTATTTTGTATAATCATAATTTGTATTTGTATTTTTAAATGATACAGATCAAAAACTCTTGTGTTTTTCTTAGAACTAATCTTTAGGACTTACTCAGTGGTAAAAATATTGGAAGAGAAAGAGCCTTGTTCAAAAAGTAAATAATAATCAACAATCATGGTTGCAAAACAAAACCATCATATAGGTGTTTTTTTAGAACCATATTTTTACTTTGATTTTCTGTTCACTTCAACCTCAACATCAAGTTGAATGCATCATCTTTAAACTAAAACAAACCAACCCAAACAAGTATGGAGACTTAAAATCTTTAGATATTATACTTTATTCATATATATGTATGTATATATATATATACACTTTATTCTATATAAATCATCGACCGTAAAACATTTTATGTTCCTCTTCCCTTGTCCTTTTAGTCATGTGGAAACCTCTGTGATGCAGGCCCTTATCACTTCCATCCTGCCACCTAAGTAGTTTCTTCATACACTCAAATCTGTGCTACACTTTGCAGCCAGATTAAACCATAAGAAAAAATTTAAAAATAATAAAACTAGTAAAACTTTCTTTCCGAAAACATCACTGGTAACCTATTGTTTTGACAGTAAAGTTCATATTACTTAGCTTAGATTCAAGATTTCTTTTAACTTGTCCCCCAATTTTCCAAATTTCCTCTCCTATTTCCTTACCTGAGCTCTCCACTCATTACAATCAACAGGGTCTATCTGCTTAAGTAAAATCTACTTTCATCTCTCAGAACTTGCTTATAATATGCCTCCAATCTTCAATGTGATTCCCTTGCTGGCCACCTATATGTTACTTAAACATTCCTCAGAACTCAATCTAACACTTTCCACCCCCCAAACCATCCACATCCTCCCAGGCCCGTCTTCCCTGACCTCACATCCTCCATAGTTTTCTCCCTCTTTGATACTTTGTCTGTGACATTTACTTCACATAGAGATATTTATTTATACTATTATGGATCTGTGTATAATCTCAAGTGAACTATAAATTCTTGTAAAAAAAAAAAAAGAATAGTGTCTTTATTTTGTGCCCTCATTGGCTTTTATTTCTAATAAATCTTTAGTAGATTTCCTGATTACAGTATCTGATCAAGAAGCTATATTAACATAAGACTGCTAACTTTCAAGTATTGACCAAGGAAAGAATGTTGCCAAGTCCTCTGAATAACTAAACTCTTCCAGGATTTCCCATATTTACTAAATATCAATGTTGTTAAAGAACTCAAGTATATTTTTAAATCAAATCTCAGCATTCAAATCATGGTTGTAGTTGGTAGTTATTACCCTTATATGGACAATAATTAACAATGAATGTTAAAATTATGCTGACTGTGAATAAAACCCTTGTATTATATGAATTAATATGAGCTTCTAAAATATTTATTAAATTTACTATGCTGGATATCTGTTGTATTATCAAATGAAGAAAAATATTGCCCTGCAATATGCATGTATATTTTCAGTGCTAAAAGTTGTTGCATTTTGATATATCATTATATTTTACAGTAACTTTAACCAGAAGGAATTTACCTATATACTAATTCCCATAGAATTTTCTAGATCAGGTATAGACAAATAATAAATAAAGTATTGCTTTTATTCCTTTCCCTGTAAATTAGAAGATAAGTGGGAATGCCAAAGTTTTTCAATTTACTTATGATGATTTTGAAAGTAAGAATGAAAAAATTATTGAGAGTAAAGGTAGTAAATGAGTAAATGGAGAATTAGAAATGCTTCTTGGCATGCACATTGCATCCTTTTTCTACCCACATGACAAGAGGTGACTTGACCTAGTTTTTTAGAACAGATCTACCTCTAACACCAGTTTCATCCAGTCCTTTATCAATGCCTACCTCTGGAAATTTTTTTTAATGTTCTGCACAAATATTTCTTAGTGATGCCATGCAATTGTTTCTTTGAACTGTGTGCAAAAAATTATTCATCCAGTATTCATGGAGATCCCAACAATGAAAACTGTGTCGGAAATAAGGGATGAAATTCCAGAGATACAATCTATCTATTTTACGTTCATTTGGTGCCAGGTTCCTGAAGCCTACTTATAAATGATTTTCTTTGTCACTGTGCTGATGATCAACAGACCTATTTTCAAATAACAGAAATAAAACTGTTAGTGAATTATACAATGGTGTGACCTTCTGTTTTCAGAATACATAGTGTTTGACTAATAAATAACACCCACCCTGTTGCCTAAACACAAAGGCCTTCAAGGGTTCCACCATTTAATTGGAAACCATCTATTGCGAGTATTCTCTAGCCCCCTGAATTTTATTGCTGTTATTGTTCAAAAGAAAATGGTTTTGAAAATGATAGAACATTTATTTGGGTCACAGTTAAATGTTCAGCAGCAATAGTCCAGAGGGTGTGATGATGGTTTAGGTTATATAGGAACACATTTTAAATGCCTGAAACTTGAAGAATTTTATCATTTGAAATTGAGGTCGTTACTTTTCTTTTGAAATGCTGGCACAAGGGAGGTCTCTGGGATAGTGTTTTTAGGTTTCCTTTTGTTTTTCTGATCCAAGAGTAGACATTTATAACTGAAAACCTTATTTTTAATAGGTGAGATTTTGAATTTTGAAATTTTATCAAAAGGTAGCTGAATTAATGATGACAATAATAAGTATCACTTGAAAGATCCTTTATTTTATTCTATCAGAACAATAAAGAAAATATAAAAGATCTCAGTAGCAAGATCACTCTAGTTTTATGACATTCAGGATTTGTTGAGCTTTGTAAAATGAATCCTTTACAAATGTCTTCTGATAATTAGAAAGATAATTTGGAATAAATATATCACTTATTTGAGGTAAATTACTGTTTTCATTCTCCTAAGTCATTGTTTTTATCATTCCTTGTTTTCCCTTTATTTATTTATTTTTTTAAGGTACTGGGACCTTGCATATGGGAAGCTGGCACCTAACCACTGAGTCACATCAGCTCCCCTGAGTTGATTCTTTCTTTTGCTTTTTTTCTTTTTTGTTGTTGTTGTTGTTTAGGAGGCACTAGGAACCGAACCCAGCATCACCCATGTGGGAATCAGGCATTCAAGCACTTGAGCCACATCTGCTCCCTAGATTTTCCAACTATCTCTAAAGAGTTATAATCTCATTGAAAATGGTCTCCCCTAAAGAATAATGAATCTGTTTAGAGCCACATTTTATGAAATGTGCTCTTTACCTGAACATTCCATCAATACAATCTTAATGGCAATATAAAGTGGAGTTCATTCTATCCAAATATCAATAAGTAAAAATGCATAGACTTAATATATTATATCCATAGGCATCTGGTCTCATTCAGCCCAGGTTCAAGCCTAGAATTGCTGCTTACTGTATCTGAGTTTTGGCAAGGTACTTAGTCTCACAGAGTTTTGGATATATTATCTATTAAATAGTTGTTGGTTTTTTTACTATGGTTTCCACAAAAAGAAAATTCTCAATATTTATTGAATGAATGAATAAATGAGCAAATATATAGCCTAAAAATATACTTAAAGCATAAATTCACTGTATTAGTCAGCCAAAGGGGTGCTAATGTGAAATACCAAAAATGGGGGGTTGGTCTTTATAAAGGGTATTTATTTGGGGTAGAAGTCCACAGTTACCAGGCCATAAAGCATAATTTTCTTCCCTCACCAAAGTCCATTGTCACGTGTTGGAGCAAGACAGCTGCTGGCGTTTGCCAGGGTTCAGGCTTCTGGGGTTCCTCTCTTCCCGGGGCTGCATTTCTCTCCGGGATTAGGTCCTGTTTCCTCCACAAGATCAGCTGTAGACGATTAGGCGAACAGCTTGCTTCACTTCTCCTGGGGCCTTCTTTCCAGCATCAAAACTGCTTCTCAAAAGACTGCTTCAACTCTGTTTTTGTCATGCCTTTTATATTTGATTCCCCACCCACCAAGGGGTGGGGCTCAACACCCTAATCATAACCTAATCATGCCCAGATTAACAGATCAGTTTACAAGCATGATCCATTTATATTTTTGGAATTCATAATTACATCATATTGGCCAAGGGTTACATTCACTATACTGAAATATATAGTATTAACTAGAGAACAACATTGAACTTTTTGATTCATTAAGATAAAGTTGAAACTAGAAGCTTCTGCCTAAAGCACATGTAATTCACAAATATATATCTTCATGGGATTAAAAAAAGGGAGTAACTTCTAAAACAAGTCTATCTTATAATCTGATGGAGAAGGAGAGACTGGTATGATGCAACCTTCCTGTCTCATGTTCTTCCATCACCTGGAAGCATTTATTCTCCACTGTAGTTTTATCACTTTTCTTGAGTGTGGGAGCAGGTTTGACCCTAGTCCGAAGTAATCTCATAAGCATCAAGTTACTCCTGACCTAACTGTAATATCTAATTTTTCCCAGTAAGTCCAGTTCTTCAAAAACTTCATTACTGGATGATTAATAATAGAAATGATAATCATTTATAGGAGACAAATGGAAGAAAGCTGGTCACATGATAACAAGGAGAGAACCTTATTATTGGGAATATGTGGTAGTATGCACAAAACTTGTAGCAGACCACAAAATTCTTAATTTCTTTTTAAATCACAAGAAAAGTGAACTTTTAAGTCAAATACTATGTTTTAATATATAAATACTTAATATTCATATCAACACAGTCAAAAAATATAATTTTAAATAGTTTTTATGGAGAAACAAGCCCATGAAAGCAAGAGTGCCTAGGGCCCATGAAAGTAATAAGGGGGACCTGATGACAGGCTTGGGAAGCAGGACAAGAATTTCCAAATGGCTAGCTGGCCAAATTCCTAACCCTGCAAATCAAACCAGTAGTTTTGAAATTTAGATTTGTGAGTGAGCAGCAGACAACTTCATTTTTACCTCGGGTCTTAGTAAGTGCTTTGAAGTGAGTATATCAAAATCTTTTTACTTTCATAGGCACAGCCTGGCCATTAGCAAAACTGATGCTATTCTTTGACCCTCTTCTAGCCTTTTGTGGACATAAGCCTGAGAAGAGAACTAGTAAATGATATGTCCTCAAATCTTTCCTAATTACCATGATTTGGTAACAGTAAATTCCTGAGCCACTGCAGTCATGGATTAAATATGCTTTTTTGAGACACTGCAAGTATTATAATGTCTTAATTTCTGTCAAATCAGGAATTTGTATTCAGTCTATATCTCACTGCACCCTCTTCTAGGAACCAAGATAAACCAGAATAAATCTACAGCATAAAGCCCTTCCCTCTCCCCATGCCACCCATACATACATGTATGCTCTTATAATATAGGGATGGAATAGATACACAAATCTCAGAACTACCTGGTAGAGGGAAAGACTCTGATGAAGGAGAAATAGAGATGCAGAGGTGTATGTTAACTACAAAGAAAAATAATTAATTTTTCTCATAATAGAAAATGGCAGGTATTGAGCACAGTGAGAAATGTGAAACCTTAAAAATGCAATTGACAAAAATAAAATAATAAAAAATATGAAGTATGAATGCACTCAAGGTTTTCAAATAGTGCTATTAAAAATGGCCCAGAAAAAATAACATTCTTGCACAAACTAGTGTGTGTCAAGAACTCAGAATCACCTAAAGAAAAGGTGAACTACATGGCACAAGAAAAGAAATCGGGGTCAAAGAGACAAAGCTCTTAACTGTACCTGGTTAAGTGCCTAGAAAGTGAAAATAGAAATTAATGTGTAAACCACTGTAGAACACTAATAATCTGTGGTATAATAACTTTTTATCTTACTGCTATATTAACATAATATTCTACTAATTTTCTACTAATCAATTATCTTTGTAAAGTAAAAAATAAAAAAG
Source organism: Cabassous unicinctus (assembly GCA_029593785.1). NCBI lineage: Eukaryota > Metazoa > Chordata > Mammalia > Cingulata > Chlamyphoridae > Cabassous > Cabassous unicinctus. The sequence goes on from JAQZBX010003201.1 coordinate 23,735, forward strand.
TTTGAGAAGCTGAACTTTGATCAAGAGAATGTTACCATTGACAGACAAAACTGCCTTAATAAGAGTCCTTTAGAAGAAATTTTTAAACTTCCTGGAAGAGACTCCTATTTTTTTTTAGAGGTGAATTTACTATGGAAAGATATTACAAATTCAGGCATAAACATTTTTTTTCTTTTCCCTCATATCAGATCTCCCTTTAAGAGTCCTTGAAGAATAATTTAAAATAGTAGATAATCTCATCCCCTTTTGATTTTTCTGTTCAGTTCCTTATTGTAAATGTATGATATTTGGCATTCTAAGTGGCTATCATACAAAAATAATTTTTTAAAAATACCATATGTATTTTATTCTGAACATACATCCTGGCATAATAAAAGCTGTCCTTTGGAGTCAGGGACTGCTTCTTGCTTTCTGTGAATGCCTACTGCCCTGATAAGGTACTAAAACAGAATAAACACATTCAGCACACATTTGGTAAATAGTTGAGTATTGAGCAACCTCCACAGGCTAATATGCAAATGAGGTGAATTCTTAATTATTGCCTAAAATTCTGTTGAACAGTAACCCAAAATATCCTGCCTGTGTATCTAGATATTTTTTTCAGGTACATTTCTTCACTAATACGTAGCATGTTGACCTAAAAACTACCATCTGTTGAACTCACTGAGTGGTTCTAACACTTTGTCAGTTAGGTCCATTAGATTTTATATTTTCTAAGTAAATGATTATATTATCTTCAAATAGTGACACTTTTTAATGTTTCCCTTTAAAAATCTATAGCCCTGATACATGTATAAAAGGACAACTACATAAAGGGTTTTGAATAAGTGTACAGGTACCTTTCACATTTCTATTCATGGAAGATTTGTAGAATTTTGTGACAAATTTTAAACAAAGGAGAGTAGAGTGTCTTAAGGCAGAAACAGGTATTCCCAATAGGTCTATTTTGTGTGTGGCAAGCCTACATGGCTGGGTGTACTGGATTTCTTTTTACTTTATCACTCTAAACATTTTTTGTAGTATTTCATAGATTTTTTATTTGACTTTGAGGTATATTTGTGTGTGAACTTTTCATTGTAACTAATAAACTCAAAATTTTGAATGTTAATGAGTTTGTCTTTCTTTCCACTCTGTTTTTGAATCCTTGGAAATATCAACTTTTATGGTGTAGGAGCACAAAAATGTTGGCTAAATTTGAGTCCATTTGAATGGAAATTGGTGGAGTAGAGAAAGGAGTGCACAAAATCAGCCAAGGCCAGAGTAATTTTTTCAGATTAGCTTTATTTGCAAAGGTTTTTCATATTCTCTTTTTCTACAAGGCCCTCTGCAAGATGAGGAAAGAAGCTAGTGAAGACAATTTTCATTCCCAGGAAGAATATTACTTATTCAGAGCAGCAAGCACTGTGACCTAACCTTACTCCAATCCATCACCAACTCTAAAGACAAGAAATACCTCTGTCCATTAACACATGAGGAGACTTGGGCCAGTGGCACAAGCATCCCCATAATTATGACCCTCTTTTTTTCTGGCAGCTTTTTCAGTAAAGCTTGTGATTTCATATATTTATTTATTTTCAAATCAGCTTGGTAGCCAAAAACACTATGTGTGAATGTTCCAACAGTGTTGAGCAGAGATATTTTTGAATCAGAAATAAAAAAGGTATTTTCTAAGCACAGAAAAAGTTTCTTTTCCATTTCAGCACTTATGCATGTTGTACCCTATTTTATACTCACATTCTGTTCAGACCAAAGTGCCATCTGACGTAGAGCAGTGCAGAGGGCTGTGCTCTTTTCAGCCTGACAAAGGGCAATTTAGTGCAGCTGGAACTTCTGATTAAGCTGTGGTGGGTTAGGGAATCCAGGGCTAATAGAATTCTCCTAAATGATTGGCTGAGGCATTTGTGTTAGCTTAATTGTACTTTTGCCCTTTGACTAAGATTAAGGAATAGTTCCCCTCCCTGGAAACCACATCTTAAGTTAGTAAAGTGGGACTACACAGTCTAATTAGATCTTTTATTTCATAATGCCCTGGGATTTTTACCTTAACAACAACACAGGGTCCATTATACTCCTTTTTAGGAAAGATTTTCCCTTCATACTTTTGTGAGGCTGTCTCTGTCTTACATTAATATTGACTCACTGATGGTGATTGTCCGGGGAGTAGGAAGTTGGCTAGCAGTGGAGTTGAGGGTGTCCTGTTCACACCTGTCACTTTCCCTTTCTCATCATGTCAGCTTCCACAAAGCACGACTTTGTCCTCACAGAGACAGCTTTCTGGGGACATGAATGCTGGGCAGGTGGAGCATCAATTATGTGGCCCAGTGTTTGATACAGCCCCGTGCAATGTTTCAGAATTCTCAGGATCACCTGAAAACATCTTCAATTGCAGTAATTTTTTAAAAACTACCATTCTTGGTCATAAATATTTGTCACCATAGAAGCACAGAATATATGATGCACCAAAAAAATTTTAAAATATCAAAATAAAGTGATCACGATATTCACAACCACATAGACTATCATGTTCCTCTGTAAAATATGTTTATCTCAGTGAACTGCAGAATACTAATTTTTTTTGATGGTCAGTACTCCTTTGCTCTTTATTTCTCTGAGTACTTTTGTTGTAGTTGTTGTTGCACTTCTGGGTCTTATGTAACCTATTGCCGGCAGAAAAAGGTGAGCCACGTTCTGCTTTGAGTGATGATCTACACATTTACCAGTCTTAAATATCTTCCTTCTGATGCTTGCCTCTACTTCATGACTGAGAAGTGAGTCACCTGCACATGTAACCCAGATAATGACACATTGTTCCAAGGTTATCCAAGGCTCTCTGCATAATGATAACATGGGGAAAAATTATTTCCTTTTGTAGAAAAGATATTTTTAATTTCCAGTCTGTAAAATGAGGAGATTGAGCAAACTAATCTTTAAGATTCCTCCTGGAGCAAATATTCTGTGAACCTCTGATGATTTTGTTTTCACCTAAAGTGAGAATATCTCACTAAACTGATTCTTCTAGGAAATAGTGGGGCATCAAGACATCATCAGAGAAGGAAATAAAATGATCATATAAAAGTTTTGCTTCTTTATTAATTAATACACTCATCTTCTGAAAACTTTTAAAACTAGACATTTTCTTAAATGCATGGATGCAGTATATGTCTCGATTACTTTCCTGCAGGTTTTTATGGCAATTTCTCCTCTTGGAGGAGGCAATGTGAAATGCATCAATGCTGCAAAACCCTTTAAACTTATTCCCAAATGCAGAGCTTATCTTCCAACCATACTATGGAATCATGTCCCCTTTGTATTATAATAATTTGTGTGGAAATTTTTTATCTCTTTGGGTTTTAATAACTTGAGTTTATGGCAGACATTACAGACTCTAAAATAAGATGCATTTTATGGTTCTCAGGCATAGTTATTATACAGGAAGATGATTAGCAAAATCAAGTACTTGTCATTCATTAAAGTCAAACATAGTTGAACGTGCTTTATACACTCAAAACTCATCAGAATTAAGTTATCACCAGAGTGCAAGTTAAAAATTGCATTCCTTTAAATTCTTATTTGTGATTTTTAAAATGTTCCTGTCTTTCTTGACTTTCCCATTCCCTTTTATATCACTTGCATTCTCAAGACATAGCTAACATATTGATGGAAGTCTCAAGAATTTCCAGTTGGTAAAACATTTATGCAATATCACCTAGAAGTGCAATTTCTTATGTACTTTTGTACAAGCCTAAAAATTTCTCTTCAAGAAGTTACCATAACAGGTTGGCTGTGAGTTATAGAATAAAATAAATATAGCCCAAGATGTAAAATATGTCCAGGAATACTACCCAACTTTGTTTGCATAGTATTTTTTTTTTCATTTCAACTGTCAAATTAATCCAAAACCTCATCCTATCTTTCCTAAATAACTGCAATTCTGATAAGAACAATAATAATCTTTTTTAATCAATATTATTGAGGTTTCATTTGCATGCAATAAACTGAACCCATTTAGAGTGTATAGTTTAATGAATTTTAACAAATGTATGAATCAGTATAACCACCACCACAATGAAGATATAGAACATTTCCATTATCATCACTTGTAACCTTGGTTTCCACTCCTAGCTGTAGGCAACAATTGCTCTAGTTTTGTTCCGCCATCTTTCTTTTCTTTGTAAAAATGCATTTATTCTTAATTTATATATATTATTTTATAGCAGTTTTAGATTTAAAGAATAATCTTACAGAAAATACAATGAGTTTCTATATAGTCCCTCTCATATCCTGAACAGTTTCTCCTTTTAGCATCTTGCATTAGTGTGGCCCATTTGTTATAATTGATGAACCAAAATTGATACATAATTATAAAAGAAAGTCCATAGTTCACATTAAGCTTCACTCTTAGTGTTGTACAGTTCTGTGGGCTTTGCCACCTGTGTAAAGTCATGCCTCCAACATTATAGTATCATTCATAAGAGATTCACTGCACTAAAAATGCCCTGTGCTCCACGTATTCACCCCTCTTCCCACTCTCCCCTGAACTCCAGAAATCACTGATTTTTTTACTCTGCCTATAGTTTTGCTTTTTCCAGAATGTCATATGGTTGGAATCCTAAAGTATAAAACCTTTTCTTACTGTCTCTTTTCACTTAGCAATATGCATTTAAAGTATCTCCATGTTTATCGTAGCTTGAAAGCTCATTTCTTTTTATTGCTGCATAATGCTCCATTTTATGGATATTTCCATAGTTTATTTATTCATTGAAGGGCATCTTGGTTAATTCCAATTTTTGAATGATTAATAAAGATGTTATAAACATTTCTCTTCAGGTTTTTTGTAGATATAACATTTCAACTCATTCGTGTAGCTATCTAAGAGAACGATTATTGGATCATGTAGTAAGCCTGTGTTTAGATTTGTAAGAACCTGTCAGACTGTTTTCCAAGGTGACTGTACCATTTTACATTTCTGACAGCAATGATTGAGAGTTTCTGTTGCTCTATAACCTCACTAGCATTTGGTGCTGTCAGAGTTTTGGATTTTAGCCATTGTAATAGGTATGTAGGGCTATTGCATTAATGTTTTAATTTGCAATTATGTAATGACATAGGATTATAGCATCTTTCCATATGCTTGTTATCTATGCATGTTCTTTGGAGAGGTTCAGCTCTTTGGTCCATCGTGTAATTGGGTTATTTGCTTCCTTAACATTGAGTTTTGTATAAAAGTTTTGTTACGTTTTGTTTTATCATATATATATTTTGCAGATATGTTCTCCCAGTCTGTGGCTTGTCTTTTCATTAACTTAACAGTGTCTTTCACAGAGTGGCATTTTTAATTTTAATAAAACCCAATTATCAGTGTTTTCCTTCTTGGATCATGCTTTTGGAGATGTATCTAAAAAGTCATTGCCAAACCCAGTCACCCAGATTTCCTTCTACCTTATCTTATAGAAGTCAATCCAGAAAGGTGGGTCACTACAGAAAAGCCCATTTTGTGTTTAGGTGGTCCAGACAATAGCAAGTGGATTGACTGGATATACATCTTGCCAACAGTTCTGCCACCATCTCTCTCTCTTTCTCTCTCTCTCTCTCTCTCTCTCTCTCTCTCTCTCTCTTTACCCCTCTTTGGCCCCCAATTGTATGCAGCATGGCTTAGAAGCTTGTGTTCTGTCCTGGGTCTCTGAGGACTGGGGTCCCTGTGCCTGGATTGTGTGGGGTTCTAGCTTGCTGCTGTGTATTTTCTGCCTCCAAGGCAGGAGTTATCCAGGCCACAGTTTTTGGGCGACTCCCAAGCTGCATGGGACCCACTGAGGGGGAGGTGTATAGACCTGTGGGTCCCAGATGGAAATTTCCTTCCTAATATTTTTCTTTTTCTTTGATTCAGTATTTGTGGAGTCCTACTCCAGTCTCTACCATCCTCCATAGTTCTAAGCAAGTGGGATTTGTCCTGTTTTTAGCTGATTCACTCAGGAGACTTTTTCAGGGGATGTCTTACAGTGGCATTTTCAGTGCTTTATATTCTTTTACTTTTATCCATATTTCTACCATTATGTCAATACCACCTTGCTGTTATTATTATAACTTTAGAGAAAGTTTTGAAATGAAGTAATTCAAGTTCTTCCATATTTTTTGTACTCAAAATTTTCTTTATTTTATAATCATTTTAACTTCCATATAAAGATTAAAACAAGCTTGTCAGTATCCATTTTGATTGGGACTTCTTTGAAGCTATAGAAAGATTTGGGGACAAATGACATCTTAACACTACTGGGCTTCTTATCCACGGACATAGTATTTCATTCCATTCATTTTTGTCTTCATTCCCCGTAGAAATATTGAGTAGTTCTCATTGTACAAGTTTTTCACTATTATTTTGAAATATATCCCCAAGTATTTCATAGATTCGACACTACTGTAAATGGTGCTGATTTTTGTTAACTTAAATGATCATTTGTTTGTCGCTTGCATCCTGCAACTTTAATAAAAAATGTAACAATTCTCATAACTTTTTTGTAGATTCTTAGGATTTTCTATATAGCATCATATAATCTGCAAATGAAGGAAGTTTTATTAAAGCAGTGATTTCTTCCATTTCTTCAACTATTTTTGTCCTGCCTTACATTTCTTTTCCTTCTAGGACTATTACACAGATATTTGCCGATTTGAGTTTGTCCCACTAGTCAACAAGACTCTTTATTTTTCAATTCTTATTTTCTTGCCTGTTTTATTTTGGATATGTTCCTATTGTTTTTCTCTTCAATATAATTAGTTTCTTCTTCCATAATGTCTCATCTGTTGTTCATCCATTTCAGTGTATTTTTCATTTCTGATTTTGTATTTTAGAACTACAGATGTTCATTTGAGCCCTTTTATGTATCTCCTGTGTGTCTCATAATCATACTCACTTTTTCCTTTGCTTTTTTAAATATGTGAAACTGATTTACAATTTTTTTTCATATCTTTGATAATGCTCTCATCTCTTACTTTTGTTACTGTTTCTAGTAAATGTTTTATCCTGGTGATGTTATAATTTTCTCCTTTCCTTGATTGCTTGGTAATTTTTCATTAGAAAATGCCTGTTGTGAAATTTACATGTTTGGGTCCAGGATCTTATGGTATTCCTTCAGTTAGTGTTGAACATTGTTCTGGCATGCATTTAAACGTTTTGTCATCAGTTTGATGTCTTTCCAGTCTCGCTTTTAAGATTTGTAAAAGCAGGTCAAGAATAACTTTTATGTAGTTTAGCTAAGGTACTGCTAAGGTAATACCATTTTGAGGATTCCTTACTATGCCCTGCGTATTATGAGGTATCTCTAGTCTGACTATTGAAAAACCAAACTATTTCCATGTCAGAAAATTTTGGAGGTACTGCTTTTAGTATTTTTTAACTTAAGCTTCAATTAATTTCTTCCTATGTATCTGCATATAAGTATTCAACCAAAGATTGAAGGAAGCCCCTTTGCAATTCCCAAATGGCCACTGCCCGTAAAACCCTTTCTTCTATATTCTTCCCACTAATTCTATGATTCTTGACTTACCTCAACTCTGAGAGTACTGAAATCTGTGCCTTTACTCTTATATTATGCTGCTTGGAAATTTCCCCAAATAGTGAGATAAAGCAACCATATGATTCACTTCATTTGTGTCCTTTCTCTCAGGTATCACAATCCACTGTCACCTGTTGTCCATAGTTTTCCATAATTTTAAAGAAGTTCAAATTTAGCATCATCTATTAAGAATGAATTAAAGATTGCCATGATTTTGTAGGTATTTAATACTTACCTGTTAATTAAAATTTTAATATCAAAATTTGATCAGGATTTGTTTTTTGAATCTTTAAAAACCTCAAACCAGTGATAAGTAATATAAGATGAAAATAACCACTTTCATCTTATTTCCAGTTCATAGAGTCTCATTGTTAAAAATTGGCATAATTAATAAATTAACTAAGAAGTGGGTAGATCAAGTAAGTAAATGAATTAATCAAGGAATGTTTAGGTCCTAAAATGTATTTTATGATACTAACATCAATATAGAGCATGGGAATAATGGGAAGTATTATGAAATGTGTTTCCTATTTTGATTCAGTTTTTACTTCATTAAGAATGACACAGCTGTTAAAGGACAATTTACTACCACTTCCTGACACCAGTACTTAAGTATTTTCTGTCTTTTCTGCCTGTAATTTGTGATGTCAGAAGGAAGGAGAGAATCAAGAAAAAAATTAGTAAGGGTAGATTATTCTGAGGATCAAGTCATCACAGCTGTCAAAGGAGGAATGCTAAGGTTAACCCTTCCTTTTTAGTGGAAACTTCTCAATTACTTCTAAATGCAATGGATACTTTAAAAAATATTCTCTACCTCTTGCTCGGTATGTTTACTTCTGTTTAAGCTTTTGATATTTGAGGTGATGTCACACTTGGGGGTTGTTTCACATCAATTTTAAGACATTTCTAAAAATATTTATCAAGTGTACCCATAGGTTATTAATCAGCACATAGTGTAACTGAAGGATATATTTTTCAGATGTTCCTAAGTTTAAGCAATTTTTCCAATTTTATTGTAAATATGGATGTGAAGTACCTTTGAGCTCTCTACAGCTGGGAAATGAAGGACACTTACTTTTTATTCACTTTTAATTGGTTTAGAGTTTTAATCATTAGTGCATTTATTCACATAAATTGGCCTAGATATGTTTTTCAATTAGCACAGATATACCAGCAAAATTCTTTGTGTAAATAAAAGTATAATAATCTAAGGCATTTCTTGATTTCAAAATGAGAAAATATTATTTGAAAAGAAAAAAAATAAACGTTTAGGAGAATACTTAGTGAAAATAGATGTTGTTTCTGATTGAGGTGTGATTTAAATTTATATATGTGTATGTGAATAAATGAAAAAGTCAGATATCAGCTGAGGATCTTTCCATATGCTGTGTAGATCCTGCTTGTGAGAACATTTCCTTTACTTTGTGCTCAAGAATCCAGAGAATGAAAGAAAGGTTAAATGAGAAGTATAGGTGAAAAAAGGTGATGTGTGTGGTAAGAAGTTTAACAGATAAGGATGGAAATAGAGATTCTTGGTGGTACAGAATGTAAGAGGATTGTGGGGACCCAGGACTCCCCCCAAGTCCTCAGCATGTAGCTGCCTGTGTGACCTAGACATTTGTTAAAGGTTAACAACCCTCCCCAGAAGGGAGAGAATGCATATATGGTATCCTAAACTACAGTCTTCTCAATGCAATACACATCCTTGGTAACCATCCTTCCTATGAGCATAGTGAAAACATCACCAGACCCCATATGTACGCATCACGTGACCCTAGCAGGAACTCTGTTCTCATACCCTATGGAATGTTCTTGTTCTGAAACCCCTTATATATCACCCCTCATTTTCCCTTCTCTTTGTGGAAACATATCTTCATTCTCCCACTGCTGCCATCAGAGAGGCTCTCCTGTCCATAAGTTCCAATAAAGCTTAAACATGATTCAGTACTAGCTGTGTTCTTTGGTCTTATGGCCACACCAACTTATGCTTTTCAGGAGTTGGGTTGGAAGAGAACAAGGATTGCAATGTGAGAAGAACTAGGAAAACAGAATTTTCAAATTGTCACGGATTATGAATTGGAAGACTTTTATGGTTCTCTAAGAAATGCAAAAAGAAAAACAAAGTCATTATTTCTGTATAAATTTCTTCTGTATGCTGGATTGTTATATTCCTTTGAGTGTGAGACTGTTTTTTTGACTAGTCTATACTGGCCTCAGTATTTAATTTGAGAGTTATTATATGTAAATCCATCAAATGTTTAGGTCAATTTAGATAGGAGTCAAAACTCACTGTTAAGTCTTAATTAATGCATCAAGTAAATTAGAACATTATATTAGAATATTGATTCTGTACAAATATGCTCCATGAAGACCTAGGACACAGGGGGAGTAGGGAGGTAACAGGAAGGGCCCCAGGTGTGCTTTTTGTTTCTAAATTATTTTTTTTATTAGGGTTGCATTAAATTTAAGTTGATGATGTTAACCTAAAAAAATGAAAAATTTCAGGCTAAAATAATTTTATATTTCTACATTAATTTGTTAAAAGATTCTAAGATGCTAATGGAGTATGCAATGTGTATTACATTGTATTTGCTCTGGAAAAGCTACAGTGGCTCAAAGAAATTTTAAAAAATATATACATTTATATCTGGGTTCTGACACAGTTTTATCTGTGTGACCTTGAACAAGACTTTTAACCTTTCTAAGTTTTAATTTTCTTATCTGTAAAATGTGGGTAATAATTTTACCTACTCCACTGGGCTGTTGGGAGAGTACATGAAATCATACATGTAAAACACTTAGAACAGCGACTGCTGCATAGTGGATGCCCTATAAACAAATGCCATCATTATAGTCATCTTAATAATAAAGTTCTGTAAATTATTAGCTATATCAGAGAGTAGCTTTATAAAAGGGAGATATATTCATTGTGGGGTGAGGTAATGAAGGGGGTTCTCAAACAATGGAGAGTTTGAGTCTTTAACTAGGACAAGAAATTGAATAGATGAAAAACTAAGTCATAGCGTTCTGTAAAGTGAGGTAAGCAAAAGCAATTCCTTTCTGTTCTCTTTCCTTTCTGTATTCAGAAATAAAAAATCATTTCTACCTGCTCCCAACATTTTCAATGTGAAAACAGTTATTCTTCCTTGTTAGGATTTTTCTTTAGAAAATATATCATGTTGAATCATGAGTGTTTCATGTTTAATAGTATGTGAATATACACTGCAGAGAAAAAGAATGAGTTAATATTTGTTGCCTAATCTTAATCTAACTCCAGAAAATACAGGATGGAATCACAAAGACAATCATTTTTGTAAGTTAATATCACAAATGTTTAAGAAATTCAGAAATTGTTTTATATGCATAAAATTGTTATGTAATATTATACATGTATTTATACATTATTATATATTTATTATACTTTATTTTAAAAAGCATATAAATATTATACATGTATTTATACATTATTATACATTTATTTATACTTATTTTAAAAAGCATTTTTAAAAATATTATGCATATATACACACACTTTATTATCTAAAGGATGATTATAGGTAAATGGATAATACAGCGGTTTCTTACTATCTTTCCATTTTGAGATTCAACCTAGTACTCTAGATTTAATATTATTTTTTGAATGTTGATTCAATGAATGTTTAGAAATGTACTAGTAATATGGGATATAGTTGCATTTCCAAAGCTTGTATTTAAATTAGGAAACATTTAGACACATGAAAACATATGTAGCTCAAGAATTAAATACAAATACAATAAATACCGATACAAACACTAACTGGAGGCACCAAAGGCAGAAGGGCACCTGATGAAATTTTCAGTGGCAGGTTTAGAGATTTCCATCAGAATCTTAAAGAATGCTTTTAAAAAACATATGCCTCTCTCATTCCAGGGTTACTTAATATTTTATGGGTGAAGTTCAAGAGTCACATGAAGCCAAACCTGAACTACTTTATGGCACTGGAGACACTAAAAGACTCATTGATCAGAGGAGTGACAAAACAACATAGCATCTATACCATCTGGTTGGCTTCCTGGACTAAACGTGACTTCAGCAGAGCCTTGAATCATGGGTAACATTTCTATAGGTGACTGAGGATGGGGATGGCTTCTGAGTTCAGACACTTTTTTAGACAAAGTGTAGTCAGTAATATGCATGGCATTCTATAGAGCTTGTGAATTGACCAGTCTGCCTGGAGCAGGAGATTTATTTAAGGAAAAAGAGATAAAAAAATAATAAATCTAATGTACATCAGCAGCATGATTTAAAATCCCCAGGCTTTAACACCTACGTCTCCTGAGCCAGAGGGTAAAATAATATCAAGCGGGGCTCAGGAAGTTTGCAAGGTTAAATACTTTGGTGTTTAGATGATTTAATAATTCTATGCTTCTGTAATTTCCTTTTTTATATTATAATAACTAGTGCTGCTATCATCTTCACTGTTATAATTTGTGTGCAATTTGCCTTTAAATAACTCAGGTTGACTTGCCATTTTAAAAAGAACTTAAAATGTGTTATATTCATAAATATATGCAATTTACAGAGAAAAGAAAATAAAATGGTATATTTTACTTTACAAATTAGTCAAATTATGAATTTCATGGTGGGAAAAATGAGTAACATGAGTATTCAAGTTTTAATAATTAAGTTTTGTTGGTTTTAAATCCCAGAATATAAAATAAATGAAATCTGGTAACATTTACTGTGAAATGATTTTCAGAAAGTTAAAAAGTAAACCTAAATGATTATTAGTGTTTTGTACTGAATAAAGTACAATTTTTACAGGAGAATAAAATAATAAAGCAAGATTTATGATGTATGTTTTGAATATATTTTGATGACTCAACTAAAATGTAGACAAGATTTGAAAACCTAGATATTGTTAGGAAATCAGTTATTTTATTACTAGAAAGACATACTTTATCAGAATTTAGAGATTTCTGCCATTTATATTTATTTTAAAGTTGTCTTAAATGAATGTAAGTTCCAGGAGGGGAGGGACTTTTGTCTTCTTTCTATTTTGTTTTGTTTCCATTGCTGAACACCACCTTGGCCTAGTAGGTCTGCATTAAAATTTTGGATGGACTTCAAAAGTCATACCTATTCCTTATGAAAACAAATGTAAATAATTCAGTGGTATATGAAAAGAAACACAAATATTTCCCTTTTCCTGCCTATCCTACTCCTTTAAGCTCTATATGCTTATCTGCTCTTTCATGTGAGAGGAACTATAATTAAACAATGAAAATCCAGCTGCCATTACCCCAAAGGTATACTATATAGAAATATCCATTAAGAAGTAGCTTGATTGCAAATCAGCATACCATTCAAATAGTCTTCAATTTAGGAACTTATACCTGAAAGCTCTATATGATTCTTCTATCCTCAGAATTTTTATTTTATTTTCATACAAAATGATATCTACCTGAAAAATAGTGTCCATAGTATCTTAATTTATCTGTATATGCTCTCCAATTTCTATAGGATCAATACACAGGAGTGGGAATCCTGGGTCATATGATAGATATAAGTATATTTTTCCAAGAAACTGCTAAACTGTTTTCAGAGGGGTTGTTCCACTTTGCATTTCCACTAGCAAAGTGTGAGAATTTTATTGCTAGGTATCCTTGTCGGTAATTTACATTGTCAGCATTAAAAAAAAAAAAATTAGCTATTCCAGTAGTTGTTTGGTATCTCAATAGAGTTTTAGTCTGCATTTCCCCAATGCCTAATTGTGTTGAACATCATGTCATGTGTTTATTTGCTATCCATCTATCTTCTTTGGTGAAATCTTGGTTCCAGTCATGTATCTTCTTCAGTATTGGCAGTGGGTACACTTTCTTCCTTCACTGTGGATTGATTGTGTGAGAGAGTATGTCATCATTCAGTACATCCATGCATGGTAGAAAACCACAGGTCCACACATTTTATGAACTCAGTATGGTCAGTTAGGAATCTGATAAGGTACTGACCTTAGCAATCAGTTTCTCATTTCAGCTGTCATCTGGGACTTTTGGTGGCATCTATGTGACTAATATTAATTTTTTTTCTTTAAATTCTCATAGACACTTCCTGAGTAGACTCTAGAAGGATGCTTTCTCTTCTCCAAGACAGTTGGCAAAAGTTCCCAAATCAAAAAATATCCAAAAGCTCCTTTAAGGGTGTAGCTCTACACATTGTACATATTTTCCCTTCTCTTGTCCCATCAAAGCACATCATGGCTGTTTACAAACAACATCCTCTCAATCCAGAAACTCTTGGCAGTGAATCCAGAATTGTGTTTTATATTGGCTGAGGAAGAATCACAGGGTTCAAATCATATAACAATGGAGCATGGAGGTCCCAGAGGACTTGAATATTTTTCCAACGGGCAATGAAGCAATATGCTACTGTATGTGTTACACACCCCCATCTTAGTTTGTCAGTTGCCTATGGCAAATACAACATAATGGGTTGACTTAACAATGGGTATTTATTGGCCCCTCATTTGGGAGACCAGAGATCCAAAATCAAGATGTCAGTAAGACAATGATTTCTCCCCTGTAGCACTCTGGTGCAGGCTGTCTCAATCCTTAGGGTCCCTTGTCGTGTATTTCTGCTTCCTTTAACATGATAAGCAATCTTTCCTTGTGCCTGATCTTTTGGTTTCTGCTGTCTTCCAGCCTGTGGCCTCTAATTTCTGGCTTCCAGGCTTTTTTCTCCTTATAAGGCTTCCAGTAATATGGATTAAGTCCCATCCTTATTAAGTTGGCCACAACTTAACTGATAATAACATCTTCAAAAGAATCTATTTACAAATAAATTCTTACCAACAGGAACGTGGATCAAGATTAAGAGCAGGTCCTTTCAGGATGTACATAATTCACAACCTCTGAGCATCCCTCTTGCATGCTATTGAACACGACATTTCCATTTCATCAATGTCTTCTGTTGAGCTTCTATCTGTCCATTCAATATTTATCTGCATTACCCAAGACAGGATATTTATTTCTGGTCTCAAGATTATTTGATGTCTTCATAGTGGGACACTTTTAACCAAAATTCATTAATAAATAGCAATTCTCTTTCAAGTAATCTGTAAAGCAGTGTTTAACCCCAAACCTCAGAAATCTCCCGAGTACTGGTATTATAGTTCTGCCAGTGACTCCATCCTTTGTGCCTTCAAGAATCATCAGAGATGTGGAGTGCAACCTAGGCCAAAGGCCATAGTATATCCCCTATGGCTTGTTTCTGCTTAGGGATTCATTAAAATTTGAGTTTTGTGACTTGGTGAACAGCGACCATCCATACCCTGAAGAGCATCTGTGATTTCACTAGATTCTAGCTTCATGTTTAATAACAAGATAAATCAGAAATAATTACTAATTTCAATTTGAAGGATATTTCACACTGGGCAAGTGTTGTTTGGGTTTATTAGCCAACCTCTTTTCATCCTTTGGGTTATTAAAGTCTTTAACCACGCCTACATTCTTTCTTTGAGGACACGGTTATGATCATACAATCAATAAGTTCCACTAACTTAGATAAAATTGTTATCAAGTCCATTTCCTGCCACACTAGATTATGATAATATACTGGTGAATTTAAATATCCCTCTGACAAAACTATGAATGTGATCTGGATACCATTCCATGAAAATGGGAATTGTGCCTATCTGAGTTCCAAAATGGAAATGAAAAAGAAGACATCAGCCAAGACTATTATGGCACACCAATCACCCTTGGAATTTTGCATTTTTTATGCTTTCTTTTACCTGAGCAGCTAAAACTGAAGTAATCTAAGGAACCAACTTGTTTAATCTCTTTAGTCTACTATCAATTTTTATTAACTACCTGTGCTAGACTAGATTGTTATAGAGGTAGTTTGAGGGAATCAATGCTCCCTCTTTAACCATTGCCTAGACATACCAGTGATTTTTGTTGCCTTCCCATGACTGTCACTTAATTCTTACTACAGAAGAAAGTTGGTATTTCCAAAGGTTTCAGTTTGATGTGTCCAATTAAAACAAGGCATAAGGCAGTCTTAATCCGTAGCTCATCTAATGAGGTAGGATCCCCAGTTCACCCATAATACCCACTCTGATTATGCCTTCATGTAACTATGACTCAACTAAGAACTTTTTCTCCAAAATTTCAATCCATAGCTTAACTACTGTTTTTATATCCCTACACCCTCCAAGTTTTAGCTTTGTTCCCTTTAGAATGCTCTCTCCAATCATGATGACATTTATGAACAATTAAGCAACCTTGTCTAATAACACCAAAATTTTGCATATCACCACAGGCCATTTCACCCATACTATTGTAAAATGCTTTGTATTCTCTAGAGTTATGAAACTATTAGGATTGTTTGACTCATTTGTCATGATGTCATGATGCAAGCTAACTTGTCTTTAAATTTCTTTAAATTTAAATTTAAATTTAAATTTCTGGGTGTAAAAATTGGGGTATATTTTAATAATCTGCAAACAGCTTCTCCTGCCATATCCTGAAATTAGATATGAGAAGACATGTTTCTATATTTCACAATAAAAACATTATTTTTTCCTTCAAAACTAGATATGAGTGCAGTGTTTGAGAAATGTTAGTTTCTTTGAAATTTAAAAATCATTAAATACACAAAATGGAAAACTGTTTAGAATACAAAAGCATTTCACATTTTTTTAAAAAAAAAGTAAAACCTTCTAAATTACTTAACAGATGACAGGAGATCCACAATTCTTTATCTGGAACTCTTGGAAGAGTTCCAGATGTTTCAGAATTCTGAAATTTCCAGATTTTAGAAAGGTAATTCAGTGCATATGCTATATACTACATAAACCCCCAGGAGGGTCTGGAGTAGCACCCCATAATCAAACACATCACTATTTCTGTAGCAAAATAAATGAATGTTCACACTTAATGGGATAAGTAGATTCAAAATCAAGCAAATTAATTTTGTCACTAAGCTTATGAAAAACATTTAGTTTTCAAAGCTTTTGGAATTACAGATACAGAAGAAAAAACCTTTATAAATTTATATGACAAAACTTGAAAAATATTTTCAACAAATAGCCTATTTTTACAAGTGAAAAAACAAATAAGCTTTCAAACACATTATAAATTAATGTGGATGCCTTCTCTTTGATATTATTAAATGTACATCTTAAATACATATACATTTTATCAGTACACATAGCACAATTCACAAGATTTATGAGAGTCAACTGTTAGTAAAGACAGATGCACAATCCACAGTCAAACGTGCAGTAAAATTGAAAATGGAATTAAACCAACTCCTTATGATGCCAGGAAGAACATGTGTTGCATGTTGAGTGCAACACAAAGAGGTGGGGTTTATTCTTCAAGATGTCCAATTTTATTTCAAGCATCAAGCACTCTCTTCCACAGAAGTACAGGCATATATTCTTACTTCTTAACATGCATGCTAGTTGGGGTTTTCTTCTCTATATGTCCATACCACTTTTGGCCTCATGCCCAAAAGTCAAAACTTTAAAAGACATTTTAATCAGTTAAATAAGTAATATGTATACAAAGTGTGAAATCTTAAGAGCACAATGGTGTTCCTAAGTTTTGTTTAAGCAAGTCCATTGACTTTTTATAAAATCCTATCTGTTGAAAGGTTAAAATTAATCAAAATCAACACACTGAATTTGTAAAATCAAGAGTAACTTCTGATCATAGCCATTTCTTCCATTGGTTGGTGTTTGAAGAATGGTGTCATGAGCAAAAACAAATTTCCAACATTTGCCGAGACAACTTCCATAAGTTTGGGGACAGTGAACAAGTAACAGATCATTCTTTTAACCAACTCCAATCAAGATTCATCATACTACTACCATGTTGCTCATTTGCTTCACAAATAATAGTGCTTAAATGGCCAAGATAGTTCAGATTTGCTTCTATCAGTTGTGCTAAAGTCTCCCACACATGCAGAAGATATTCATGTTCTGCTGAAGTTGGGGACAGCTATGCTGATGCCTGAGGGGTTATTGCACCTTCTAGACTGGATCCTATAAGCAACAAGGCAGAACTCTGTGTACAGGCAATTTTAAGGAGATGCCACATTTCTTTCAGCCTCTTTCCCTGCTAAAACATGATAGCATTTTCAACTTCTTTAATGTTACTGAAGACCACTTCCACCTTGGGGAATAGATCAATAATCTTCTGCATACAGCCCAACAACTTGCTCAGATGACCAAATAGCTCCTTGAGAACATGATCCTGACTCTGCACAGTGTACATAATGATCTTCACCATCTCTGTGCTGTCACTGTAGGAGTGATCTGAAGGTCTGGGCTTTAACTGCTTATATAGATCAATGGCATGCTGCTCCAGAGAGTCCATCAAGTCTCCCTGAAGTCTTCCATAGGTGCTCTTCTGTAGCTCCATGATTTCAGTGTTCAGAGACATGATCTCATACTCTAGGTAGCCAATGGCACCAACTTCTGTGTAGTGAATGCCTTTTCTTCCATTTCCTTCCATGCTTTTAACATTTTTTCTGAGGATATTCCTTAAGTCATCAGCTCACTATATCTTTCTCCAAGGCAAGCTGAATACTTTTGTGAAAAAACTCCGATTTAACTTTCAGTTGCTGAGATGCTGAGATCAAAGTGTTTGTCAAGTTAGCATTATATCTAAGAATATTTAACATTGCCACTCTCTGTCCCTGAAAGAACCTGCTGTATTCTGCTTTTAGCCCAGATACATAGTGCACTGCTTCAGCCCATACTTTATTTAGCTGTATAATTGGTAGCTGTATTGTGCTGTTCTGTACAATATAATTTACATAGTCAGATAAACTTCTGGTAGCAAATGGCCCTTCATACAGAGTCTTACTTTTATCAAACAAATAAACCATATAGCTATCACAGTCCCTGACTCCATCTAGAACATATTGAGAAAGTGGTTTCTGAGGATCCAGAGAGATTCCTGTCTCTTAAAGAAGCTCTTGAGAAACATTATTGTTTTCAGTTTCATGTCCAATACGAGACTGCAGTGAATGAAGACTTTCATCAGGTGTCAACAAAAAAGAAATAATCTTTGCTGAAGTTATATTTAGGATGTATATATGAAGATACTTCAAATTCAGAATATGATCCATTAATACAAAACATCTAGGCTGCTTCAAAACAAGATAGATGGGTCCCTTTCTTTGCTGAGGATTTCAATTCAGCATCAACTGTAGCCTGTTTTCCATGGGTTCTACTATTAAACTACAAAGGCTATTTGGTTGAGGTAAATGGATACTAAACCAAACTTCTGTCATCTCTTCACAAGCAAATATACATCTTGGATACTTCTTAATCTTCTCATACCAGGTAAATTGCTGCAGATGATGTTAAAAAAAAAGGCTATTTCCAGCAATATAGCTCCAATAATCAACAGTGGCTATGTAAGGCTTACTCTCAATGAGGTCTGGGGCCAGACACTGCAATGTTTCTACAAAAGATGTACACAGACTTCCTCAATCAACATATTTGGCATATCTCAGATTAATTATTTTATGCCTTATCTTCCCACCAACATCCTGAAGAACAATGTTTTCAGGTTTTAGATAGTGACGTATAATTTTGTTTCCATGAAAATATTTCACTAAGTAAAGAAAGTATCTGCCTTTCTTTAAGTCCACAGCAGTTTTCTGGTTTGTTGAGTAGCTTACAAAGATCTCCAGAACAATATTCCATTGAGATAAGAGATACATCATTAATCAAAATATCCAATTCCTCATCATAGGCGTTTATAACATTGGGAAGGTTGATCATCTTCATGATCTGGATTTCATGGCACCATGGTTCTTTGTTTTTGGTACTTAGCTCTAGGCGACAAGACTTAATTGCCAATCTGTGGTCAACTTCCCAATGCTGGTTTAAGCAGATGTTCCCAAAGTGGCTGGTACACAGCAGCTCCTGAATCTCCCAGGGCCGGCCTGTGCCCGGTTGCAGCTGGCGGGGTGGGGGCTGTCCTCCATAGGGCAGGAGGGGAAGTGGCCTCCAAAAAATATTAGTTTTTTTTAAAATTTACCTATGCACATTTTATCAAAACCATATAAAATAGTGTCTTTTAAGAAATTAAATTTTATATCTGCTTTTGCATAAATTTATTCCAACAGCAGATATGCATCAAAATTAACTCAAAGAATTTAGTGAAATTAAGTTTTATTTATTTATAAACCAAAATTGTCATCAAAACACATTTAAAAATCTGATTTTTCCACAAAATTAACACAATTATGGTTTGTGGTAGATTGAATTATGTACCTCAATTTAGACATGTTCTTTTTTTTTTTTTTTTACATTTAAAAATTTATTGAAGTATATCACTCATACATAAACATAAACAATAACTGTATAGCAAAAGTTGTGAACTTACAAAACAAACATGCATAACGTCATACAGGGCTCTCATACCTCATCCCACCACCCATATCTTGCATTGTTTTGAAACATATTTAACAAATAATGAAAGAACATCCTCAAAATATTGCTACTAGCCAAAGTATCTTACATTTAGAATATTTTCCCCCAGCCCACCCTATTATTTTTTTATATCATTCATACATGAAAATACATAAAACAATAAGTGTATAGTAAAAGTTGTGAACTTACAAACATTTTCTTAATCTTAATCAACATTCTTGTAGCTGTGAACCCATTGTAAAGAGGATCCCTTAAAAATGTTATATTTAGTTAAGGTGTGGTCCATCTAAATGAAGGTGGGTGTAAATCTGGATTACTGGAGGTCTTATAAAAAGAAGAAACTGGAAGCTAGATAGAAGGACACAGGGAGAAAGCTATAAGTCATTGGGAATGCAGAAGGGAAAGGAGAGGGTATCACCATGTGACAGGAAGCAGGGATTCAAGCCAAGGGACTCCAAGGATTGTCTACCAACCAGATTGTTATCATTTCCCTCCAATACCATGAGACAATAAATTCCCATTATTTAAACCAACGCATTGTGTGGTATTTGTTTAGCAGCCTGGCAAACTAAGACACAGTTGTTTTATGAAATACAAGGTACAAAATGTATGTATTTATATAATATGTATACTCAGACAACTAATTTGAGTCATTTTTGAGGAAAACCTGATTTTTCATTTTGATTTTTTAAAAAAAAATTTCAAAAAAATGCTTTTTTGGAGATTTAAATAAAATATAATGTCCTGAGCTATTCTTCAATAAAAATCAGTAATAAATACTGTGGTTCAAAATACTACATTTGAGATATTTTTAATGAAGAAATGAAGTTCTAATTTTTTTATGCTAAAATCAGGTTTAAATTTCATTTTAAGAAAACTAAACTGTATGAGCTAATTTAAAAGATTTAAAAAAACACACATTTCCTAGTTATTTGTGATGTAAAGTCAACTATAAAATTAATTTCAGAAAATTGCTTTATTTGAGGTAATTTTAATGAAAAAATATATATTCTTAAATATTTTGATGAAGCATAACATTTTAAAAATCAATGACTAATTGTAAGATTTTCAAACTAGCAGTTTTACTTCTTGATATACATTCTGCATGACTTTTGATCTTAGCAAGGTCGCAAGTAATGTAAGCACTGATTCACCTAATAGTCGATGCTCTACACTCTTTTTTGACTTAGCAGCATTTGAAGCAGTTTATCACAACTGTTGCTGGAAATATTTCCTTTACTCCAGCTTCAAATACTTGCCACTCTCTTGGTTTTTCCTCTTACTTCTGTAGATATACATTCTCAGTCTATTCACTGATGCCTTCTTACTTAGCAGAATACTAAACACTAGAGTACTCATTCTTTAGAACTCTTTTCTTTTCAATCACACTTATCATTTAATAATCTTACCCAGTCTCATTGAGGACTTCTGGATCTCAGTAATTCCAGCCTTTTTTTTTTTTTCCTTTAAATCCAGCCTTGCTAAACCAAGGGTCTACCACATATCTCTAAGTATACGTCTGTTAGACAACATAAACTTAACCTCTTCAGATCAAAGCCATTGCTACTTCCCCCATTTGGTCCCTTAGCAGCTCTGAAGTAGCAATTCAGTTTTTTCCCCCAATAGCTTATTCAAACACCTCCTCTCTTTCTATCATATCTCACTTCTAATCCATCAGGAAATCCCTTTGAAATTACCAGGAGAATATATTCCTAATCTAGCCTCTATTTACTATTTCAACTTCAACCACTTTAGTCAAAACTATCAAAATCTCTGTCCTAGATTATTCTAATAGATTTCTACACCCTCTGTTCCTGCCTTTGCGCACCATCCCCACAGTATATTCATGATACAGCATCTAGAATGGGTCTGCTAAAATACGTAGGTTCCTGAGACTTTTTTTGTCTCAAAATCCTCCAATGCCTTCCCATCTCTGCAAGACTAAAAGCCAACATCCTTAAAGTGAACTTTAAGCAACTATGTCTTCTAAGCTCCTGTTACCTATATGCCCTCATCTTCTAAAACTCTTTATCCTTTTCATTGCACTCAAGCCACACTGGCCACTGGCCTGCTTTCTGGCCATTAAATTGTTAGCAGATTCCTAAGTCAGGGCCTGTGCATTTGCTGTTTCCTTTAACTGCATTTCTCTTTCTGCAAATATTGGCACTACTTGTTCTGGCACTTCTTTCATATAGTCACTCAAATGTCATCTCGTCAATAAAGCCTTCTGTAGACATCCTATGTAAAGTCACATCTCCCCTACTTTTTTCCTTTATTAGAGAAGTTGTGGGTTTACAGAAAAATCATGCATAAAATTCAGGGTTCCCATATATATCTCTCCTACTCTTAATTATTCCTACTTGACTTCCTTGCATTATTTTTCTCCTTTGCACTTATCACTATTTAAAAATATATCTTTGTTAATTTGCATTATTACCTTTCTCTCCAATTCACTATTGTTTATATTCCATGAGGACAAGGGTTTCTGTCTATTTTAATCACTGATAGATTATCAGGTAAGTGACTGATATATTGTATACATGCATAAGCATTTTTAAAATTAACAAATTACTGTCTTTTTCAGACATTATACCTGGACTATGAAAAGTTGTGTGGAAAAGTCCTAGAATGGTGAGATTAATGAGATAGTACAGCACTATGTCAATGATTAAATATTTCTGTAAGTCCATATTTTTTAGAAACATTCTTCATTAATTTATATTAATAAAGTACAAGAGACATAAAGATTTCACCTGGTACTGATAAATGATAGAAAGGAGAGTACTAATTATTAATGAGAGCTTGGACTTCTTATTTTCTTCAAAATTAAATGACATAAGCCATTTTAATATCAATTCTCTGAGGGATACAATAAATCAATTTATATTTGCATTTATTTTTGGACATTAAGGAGTATGTTGGTTGTAAATTTCTCATTTTAATGCTCTGCTAAAAATCTTTCATCATCATTTTGCTACCCAATACCAGCACTTTCCGTGAAGCACCAACCCCAAATTAATTTAACAGTCCATAGAAATGTGGGGTGGTGTTTATCTTCCTCATTATTGATTTTATATCCCCTAGGTTAGTTCATCAGAAAATCTAGATCGATTTTTTTAAAATTAATAAACACCACATGTATGTGAAGAGAGAGGGGGAAGATGGATTAATATCAACCACAAACTCAGAAAATTTAAAAGCAAAACTATTCTTTCAAAATACATTTATATAATGTACAAATCATAGAGATAAGTGTGTAAGTGTCTTTACCGAGAAATAGTAATTTCATGAGTTTTTTGTGCTATGGAGAGTGGAACAATAAAAGAACACTGGCACTTTGTGAGCTTGGGATTAGTTAAAATGAGGAAAACATAGTCCTGGTATAATGTCTCACACTGTTGGGCTCAGTCACTTCAATTTAGGTTGCCTTTGGAAGGTACTAGAACTAGTCTTACTACCATCACATTATTCCCTCTCCAATCAATAAAAAGGAAAGGCTAGAAGAAAGGAGACCAGATTTTGGAGACACAGTTCAATAAGGACAGGACTGAGGTAGTCAGGGAGAAAATGTGCTACACCAAGAAACTGCAGTGGAGTCTCTCATAGTGCCCTCCAAAGAACTCACAAATATACCCCAAAAGTGAAACACAGTCAGAATACTGCGGCTTTTAGGTTTTAGAAATCAGGTTCATTGTTAGCCACAAAGCAGTAATATTACCAAAGAGGACTAACAACTTGCTAATAAAGTAAAGACGCTTCTATCCCTTTCCCTTTCCCTTAGTATCCCCCAAGCTCTAATGTGGTCTGAGAGAAGAAGAGAAAGATCTTTGCAAAGAGATTCAAATTAATTCTAAATAAAGGAGTGAGGTCCTTCTAATAACTCAAGTAGTTAAAACACTATGGAGTGTTTCACAGCAGCATAATAATAAAGATACTTTTTGAGGAAATAAAAAAAAAGCAAAGGCATTTTCATTTAACTTTCCGAAGCTTATTAGTAAACTGAACACAACTTTTTCTTTACTACATAAAATGAATTTGTATTTTAAAAATATTACTTTTGCTCACAAAAGGATAAACAGACTATAGAAAGTGAACAAATTTATCATAAAGATCCTAGCATTCTTGAAGAATATTTTTAATTGTTTATATTATTATCCATGATAAAATATAAAATAATAATATATGCATATTGTAAATATTCCAGGCAAATTTCTTGTAGCTGAGTTTTGTGATGTGATATCAGTGCCTGCATTTGAATTTTTCTCTATGATTGCATTGGTGCCAAGGAAAACTTCTGTTATTATTGGAAACAAATAAGTAGAGAGATTGTTTTAATATTTAAATGATGCCTTGACATCTAGTGAAAGCCAAATGATGTCACTATGTGCTGAAAATAAAGTCTTCTTAGCAATTGAGAAGATGAGAAGAAAAACAAGAAAACTTTGGGAGAATTGAGTCATCATCATACCACATAGCAATACAGGCCTGTCAGATTGTAGATTGTAAAGAACCTGAATTCCAGTATTTGATGCCATGCTCATTTTACCAGCAACTATTTAGTTTGAACAAAGCATCATTAATCACTTTAATTTATCTTTTATTATTTGAATATATTTTTAAAGTTTAAAAATTTATTTTATTCATTTTTTAAAAATTATAAGAATGAAAGATGTTGAAACAAGTAAAAAATAGAGAAGCTTAAAGAATGTTTTAACAAATTATCTCACATTTACTTTTAATCCCTGATCACACACATGGGCAAAGAATTTTAAATGTCTTATGTATATTCATTTACATAGTTGTGTTTATACAAACATCAAAAACTATATTCACGCATATAGATTATTTCTCTTTTATCATTTTGTAAATTTTGATAAAAATTGGATCAAATTATATGTATTATTTTCAACCTATTTTGAAAATGTATCAACATAACCCATATATTCATCATTTATTATAAAACTCAACAGTTTTGCCATATTTGTTTCAGATCTTTAAGTTTTATGAAGAAATAAAGAGTAGGCAAACTCAGATTTCTTTATGAATCCCATTCTGCCCCCTATTTTTATTTCTCTCACTTCATCATTCCACAGGTATAAAAATTTCATGAGTTTGATGCTCATATTTGTCACTTAAATATGTGTATCTGCATATAAATAGTGTCATGCTGTCTGCAAATTTTCTGAAAACTGACTTTTTTCAACCGTTTTTCTTTTTGGAGATTTAGCTATATTTATTTTAAAAATCTGTATTTATACATAATAGTTCAAAATAATTGCTATATAACATTCAATTGTATGAAAATATTAATATTTTAATTTATTTCTACTGTCATTTTATGTGCTTTGTTTAATATCTTTTTCATTTGTCTCTTATTAATATTTTCTTCTTCTCTGCCTTCAAATGAATTCATGATTTTTAGATGCTCCTTTTTTCTTTTTCCTTTTTTGTCTCTGTTAGTTTATGGATTTTACTTTTCTTCATTTGGTGGTTAACTGTGAGTTAACTCTGTTATTTATAAATTTTCTTACTGTATATGCAATCATTAAGTCAGGTTTTTTCCTACCCAAATGAAAAGGCCATAGAAAGTAATGCTCTCTTCTTTTTGCTGTTTATATTTGACTTACTCTTTCTTACACATAAATTAAATTTAGATTTTAGAGTGGATTATTAATTAAATTTATAGTAATATTTTATCATTTCTGGTGCTCAAATCACTTATGTTCATCTTTCTTCTTGCTGACATATATCCCTTTAGAGTTTTTTAAGAGAAAGTGTGTGAACAATAAACTTTCTTAGGATTTGTATTTCTGAAACTGTCTATTTGTTCTTACTCTGGAATGACACTGGATTTTGGAATCAAAATCTTTGTACACTCCTTTTCTTCTTCCTTAGCATGCCACTTTTAACACCTTAAATTTACTTAATTTAAAACCATCTCTGAAGAATATGTGGTTGCCTCTATCCTTCACCAGACCCCAATCCAACCCCAGCTGTTAAAATGTGGTAATGAAGGTTTAGGTTTCCTGCCTCTGCTGATACCACAGTTCTATTCAAAGAGCCAAGGTGTGGTTTGGCTCAGTTCCTGGTCGTAAGATTGTGTCTATTTTTTCCAATTTCTGCTGTGCTTGAAAAGGCCCCAGTTACAACATGAATGTCTTTTTCTCTGTTTGCTTGTAAATTGATTTCCTTCCACCAAAATGTTTGGCAGAGCACCAGCAAAACTCTCCTTTTATAGCACTTTGCTTTATGCAGTGCAGGGGAAACATGTTCATTCCACTAACCTGGCAGAAAACAAACTGTGCCTCCACTGTCCATTACACACAGTCCAACAGGGCTGTGGTATCAGCTATACTGTTTTGTGTTTTTTTGTTCATTTTCTGTACCTAGACATTATTTTGTTTGGGTACTTGCCTAAGTATTTTTATTTGTTTTCTTTTTTTTGTTTGTTTTTGTTTTTATTTTATTTTATTTTTTCTTTTTTTTATTTTCTTTTTATATTATCTTATCTCTGCATGTTTGGATAAAATGAATGACGTAAGACTGAAGTTACTATACCTTCCTTACCTAGAGTGAAACTTACTGAATTTTCTATCTTTATATTGCATGCTGGTACTTTACCAAATGATGTCTTAATTTTTTTAAGTTTAATAGCATACCATTCAAGTCAGTCTTTAAATATAACAATGTTGTTTCCTTTAGCAATATTTATCATATTTTGTTCTTATGATGATAGTGTGCATTTCTATCGCATAACTTATTTTAGTGGCAATAGTGTTAGCTTCTTATTTAATTTATTATTGATTTGCATTTGCCCAAAAATCTTTACCATTTTAATAAACTACTATTTGCCCTTAATTCTGATATATGTATACTGGTATTTTAATTGAATTTTTCTGAGTAATAACAGGTTGAGTATTTTCCTTATATATCTCAGCCATTTACATATCCTCCTTGTGATGTACCTGTTTCTGACTTATGCCATTTTTATTGGGATGTCTTTTTCTTTTTTATTGTAGTAAGACATACACACATACACAGACATACAGATACAGATATGTGGGATAGAATAGATATCATAATATAATATATACATATCCCCATATTGTATTAGTTTCCTCTGGCTGCTGTAACAAATTATGACTATCTTGGTGGCTTAAAACAACAGAAATTTATTCTCTCATAGGTCTAGATACCAGAAGTCCAAAATCAAGGTGTTGTCAGGGTCATGCTCCTTCCAGAAGCTCCAGGCGATTCCATTCCTCGCCTCTCCCAGCATTCCTTGGTTTGTGGCTGCAGCGCTCCAGTCTCTGACTTTGCTTCACATTGCTTTCCCCTTTCCTCTCTCTATCTCTCCTCTGAGTGATTCTTTTAAAGACACTTGTCATAGGATTTGGAGCCCACCCAGATATCCTATATATCATCTTGATATCTTTAACTTAATTACATCTCCAAAGACTCTTTATCCTAATAAGGTAGCATCCACAGATTCAGGGATTAGGATATGGATGACATATATTCTGGCTTTGAGCCTTTTTTCAGTATTATGTGTTGTAAATATCTTCTATCTTTTCCCACTGTGTCATTTGTTTATGCATTCAAATAAAGAGATCTTCTTGTGAACAAGTTGATAATATTAAATAATTCAAATAATAAATAACATATATTTTCCTTTAGGTTAGTGTACTTTATGACTATGTAAAAATTTTTTCTTACTTCAAAGTAGTAATAATATTTAACTATTTTCCTGATATTCCTACTTTGTATACTCCTTTTTTTTTCCCCTTAGCATATCACTTTTAGATTTATGTTTATAAATCCACTAGGAATTTATGTATGGTGTGAGGAATGTATAAAAATTATTTTTTCTAGGTAACTCTGTAGATAACCCAGCACTATATATGAAAAGAATATCCTTGTCTAAATATATGTGCTATCTGTAAATCAAGTAACAACTATGCATGTATAAGACTATTTCTCAGCTCTCTCTCTCTATTCAATAAGCACATTAATCTACTTGTCTGTTTTGTGCCAATACCTTACACACTGAAATAATGAACCTTTATAATGAGTCTTAATAGCCAGTTTAATTCTTGCAATTATCTTGTCTGTTGGCATTTTTTCATTTCCATATAAATTGTTAATTTCCATTAAAAAGCTGTTTGGAATTTGATTGGCATTATGTTGAATCTGTAAAATAACTCAGGAAGAACTTACATCATTGAATGTTAAATCACCCATCACATAAAACATAACACCCATCAATTTATGTCTTTTTTTAGTTTACCTCTAATTTTCAATATATTTCAGTGAAGAGGAGTTGCATAACTTTCAATATGTTCATACTGATATTAATATTTTATACTATTGTAATTTTTATCCTTTAAAAAGTACCTACTCTAAATTATATATTATTGATAAATGAAATTCAATTGAATTTTTATATTAAATTGTTTTTAGAATTCTTGCTCTAATTACCTATAAATTGCAATAATTTATCTTTGGATTTCTTGTATTTGCTATATTTAAAATTATGTCATAAGTAAATAATGACACTTTTCATTTTTTCTTTCCAATCCTTACCTTTTTTTGATCTTGCCTTATTGCACTGACTTGGACTGCAGTAAAATGTTGAATTGAGGAAGTGAAAATGAGCATGCTTGTCTCATTCATGAATCTCAGGGAGAATTTTTCAATAATTCCCATTAAGGATATGATTGCTGTAGATGTTTCTAAAATATTCTATATTAGAATGAGGAATTTCTTCTCTATGCCTGATTTATTACAAGAATTTAATATAATGAATTTTGAACATAATCAAGATTTTTTGTTATTGTAATTTTCTCGTTTATTCTGGTAAAGACACATTGCATTGATTGATTTTGTTTCAATGTTAAACCAATCTTTCATAAGAGAATAAATCCAATTAGTAATCATTATTATCATTAAAATATACCGCTGAATTTATCAAAATTTAATTTTGGATTATTATATACACGCATATGAGAGAGATTTGTAATTTCTTATTTTCTCTTCATGTAATATTCTTTTGAGATTTTGGCATAGGATTATGCCAAACTCATAGAACGACTTTGGAATTATCAATTTTTCTGATCTACAGAATATTTTTGTCAGATTTTTCTGATTTTGTTACTTAATTGTTAGGAAAATCAATAAACCTTTCCTCTGAACTTGGAGATTATAAGCATTAATTCAGTTTCTTTAATAGGTATGTAGATGTTCAGATATTCTATTTCATTTTATTATGAATTGAGGTAAATTGTATCTTTGGGAAATTTACTTATAACTTCTAAATGTTTAAATATATTTTCATTTGTTTATGATATATTCATTTTTTTCTCTTTCTGTAAATTATCTTGCCTTAATGCCTTTTTCATTTCCATAGTTGTTCCTTTTTTATTTTCAGTTAATCAATCTTGTCAGGAATGTATTAATTTTGTTAGTCCTTCCAAGGAACTAATTTTTTATTTCCTTCATTGCTAGATACTGTCTTTTATGCACTTTTCTATTTCCTTTGAATTTAATTTGATACTTATTCCACGTTTTGAGCTAGATACATAGATATTAGGTTTTCAACATCTGTCTTTCTATTAAATGCCTATTGCTATAATATTTTTCTCTCTGGTTATATCTTAACATAAAGTCTACAAGTTTTGATTGTTGAGATTTAATTATCATTTCCTTCATTTTTTTCCCTAATTTCATTTCTTTCTTTTTTTTTTTCCTTTAACCTCATAGTTACTTGTAATTGTATTTACCTTAAATTTCCATGCATCTTCTGATTTTCTAAAAATCAGGATTATAAATATCTGAGATAATTCTTTGGAGGCCAGAAAAAATGTTGATAGGCCTTGTTCTATGGTCCAGGGTATATTAAATTATGTTAAATGTTACATTTGTACCTAAACAAGCTTGCATTCTTTAACTGATAAATTCAGTATTTTCTATATTGCCATTACGTCAATTATGTCTATGTTAATTTTTAAATCTTCTATACTCTGATTTTTCTTCTTTTTACATAACATTTTTTTAGAACAAGTTCTTAAAATAATCTCTCATTTTTGAGGATTATCTCTTTTTTATTTTAGTTATGACATTTTTCTCATACATGTTAAGAGTGTGTTATTCCTTGAATATTAGTTGCAAATATAAATTATTTGATAATTCTGGAAGATGGATTATTTCCACATTATGAAAGTCCCTCTTTTTATCTAATAATGTTTCTTGATTTCAAATCCACTCTGTCTGATAGTAAATCAGTTTTTTGTGTTTGTTTTTTTTTTATGTTTTTGTTTGGTGTTGATTAGTGTTTGCATGGTATATCTTTTCTACATTTTTTACCTTCTATATTTTTGTATCTCTATGTGTAGGATGCATTTCTTGTAAGAAGCATATAATAGTTCTACAATTTTTATTGACTATCTTTATCTTTTAATTGAGGTTTTTCATCTTTGGACATCTAATATAATTATCAAATATTTGGATTTGAATAAGCAGTGTTCTAGTAAATGTTTAAAAATCACCTCTCTGAGAAAAAATATGTATGAATACCTACATATACAACTTTTTAATAAACTATACTGAAATTAAAATTTTGTAATACTATATTTAAATAATATTAAACTATGCAATAGAATGATTCTGTAGTCAATTTATTCTCACTGAAAACTTTTTCTGATTTTTGCCAAACTATGATAGATTATCCCATGAGAGCAAAGTATTCTGGCAGATAGTGTAATAAGTATCTTGAAAACTCACCTCCTAAATCACATTTTCTTCTATGCTTTTTTGAAGAAGAGAATTTTCTTACTCCTAAGAATAGCATTGAAATCTTGGAGGCACAACAACGATGTTTAGTACCAATGTATATTTGCAAAATTGTTTTAGTCTACAGAATGATTCAGTAGCCATTTGTCAGTTTAGCCAATATGATTAGACATTTAATTTTATGACTATTACCTTCCTTTTCCAAATAAACAAGATAATTAGAGAAAACAGTGAAGTCACAATCCACTTAATACTCATAAAACCTTCATGTTGATATAGGTTTAGAACTGGGCAACTGAAGTAACTATCCATTTTGCTTTTAGAGTAATTGCAGTTTAAATGTGATCTTAGAGCAGAACAACCCTAGTAATTAACCACCTTGTTTTTGGAACACCTTTTATCAGTATGTCTTTGAAACAGAACTAAAAGTAATTTTCATCATGCAGTGCACTTTTATCTTGAATTAGTTGTCCCAATTAAATTGCTGAATACAGGACATCCAATGAACCAAAGAGTTCATGTTATATTAATACAATAAAAACATGTTTCTGATTTTTGTGCTTTAATTTTCTTTCAAAGAAAGAATTATTGTTATTAGCCATTTTCATAAGTCTAGTCTTTCACTATGTGGTTTATGGCAGCTTGTATTATATTTTACATATTATATTAGGGTCATATATTATTTCCATTTTACTTAGCGATTCAAATTCTATTTCTATATGTCTCTCCTGAATACAACTGAATATTAAGTTTTGGTCATCACTTCTATGGCAATGAATGATTAGGCCGATCTGGCAGAGACAAACAAAGGGTATGTCCCTGGCCTTATCTGACTGCTTGAGTAATTCCTAAGACAGTGGTGCCACCGTCTGAGCTGCTCTGAATTAGATGTACTGTATAAAGGTATAATTCTGAATCAAGTTCCATGCTATTAATGACTTTGACTTAAAATGAGCTAACAAGAAGATATACTTTCTCAAACTCTTTCCATGTCCATTTAAAGAAATTAAGAAATTGATCCAAAGAGAAACTCAACCACATACCTATTGTTCCTTTCTGTCATGAATGCCATGTGTTTACAAATCCACCTCTTTTGGCTTCATGCCAACCTGCCATCCACTCCTCATTAGTTCACCTGCTCATTTTCCCAATAATTCCACTTGATTGTAAATTTTATGTGCCAAGAAACCCAAACGGAACAGTTTTGGTATGGTGCCAATTGCATAGGAATAAAATCCAGAGTGCAAAAATCATTTTAAAGTATCTCACACAATTTGTGACTACATTATGAACCTTTGAAAAAAGGATTGCTTCAGGGAAATTTTTTTTTTTTAAGTAGAGAGGAAAAGAGATTCCCTTCTCCTTGCTGGGCCTTAAGTTAATTGATAAGCATCTTGTTAACAGTCAGTTAAATAAAATATTTTGATCTTTTAGAGAGAGAAGAAATATTCAATAAAATAATATTCTGTTTAAAGTGATATTATGTAATTATCAGAGCAGTATTTCAACTTTCTGCTGATGAGGCCACTCTCTTCTTCAACAGTTAAAAAAGTTAGAGCAGTAATTTTAAAAATTCTCTTATCCTCTACCTTTGTGCTAACTTAGGGTAGACAAATAGACCTGAACACTGCTTATTCCCCTGAGAGGTAACCTGCCTCCATATTTTATATTTGTCAGGCAATTGGCAGTACCAATAACCAGATGTAACCACTCTTTGTCAGAAGTGGGCATCCTCAACTCCCTATTACAGGGTAGACTTGTTATAGCAGGCTCACAGTGACATGTGACAAGTCCATACACACAAAGATGGCGTAAGCATTGCCACGGGGAGAATGAACAATCCCTTGGCCTCTCATGCAGTTATGGTAGGGCCCCATGATCCGGAATGCCATGTGGAGAAGAAACGGAAAAGAAAAAGGTTAGATATTAAGAAAAGGGAAAGTGCATTTATTAATATATTTGTTTAATTCTCAAGGTCATTTTTGGAGGGTTGGTTTTATATAGCATAGTTAAACAGAAAAATAAAATCAAGCTTCTCCATTTGGAGAATTGAAGCAAAATGAAAAGCCTAGAAACTAGAACTTTGGGGAATCCCAATGGGTATGTATAATGTATATACTGTTAAGGAAAAGAGTGGTGGGGTTATTATCTTCATGTAAATATGTAAAATGAAAATTTAGCTTCTAATTTCCATGAACATACATTGGGCACTGGTGATATTGTTCTCAGTAAAACACAAAGTAAAACAAATACCAGTTAATCAGTTGCTTCTGACATTTATCCTCTTATGGCAACCATGGCACAAGGCAATAGGTAGGACTTTGGAGCCAAAAAGGTTTGGTTTTAATCTGACCTTTCTACCCTTCTTAGTTGTGTGGGCTCAAGAAAGTTTATTTTAACCTCAATTTTCTCTTATTTGATGGGATAGCATTTACCTAACAGGGTTGCTGAGAGGATTAAACATAATGTACAGTAAGCAACCAACAAAATGCCTGGCACTTAGTACATTTTGAGGGATGGCATCAAAATGTATTTATATATTTAGTTTTAAATTAAATATCTATTTACATATATATATGTTTGTGCATTCACTTATTCATAATGGCTAAATTTACCTGACATATGGTTTAAGTACAATTACAAAGAATGCATTTATTTCTCAGTTTTACCTATATGATAATTTTACCTATACAGTGATTTGGCCTTTTGATCTTGAAGGAAATCTCAAAGGTCTGATGTAAATCTGAAAAGAAATAGGAAGGCAGAAGCCTGGTAAGATTACTAATCAAACATTACATGAACTACTATCTCTGTGTATAACTCTAAACCCCTTTATAAAAGCTGACAGCAAAATTTCTTAAATTTAAATTATAAATGTGATTAAACCAGTGATCATTATAAGAATATTAATTAAGTCTGCAACTTTGGGCCATATGAACAAATTTCTCTTTAATAAATTTCATAGGTCAAAAGTTCTCAAATTAGCCAACCCAAAATTCCTGAAAAGGTGACCCCATCAGCACTCAAAGTCGATAGAGCAGTGCAATTTGAAATTAAAGTCCATACACACACACACACATATTCTTTTAGTATTTACTCAATTTATAGAAAATATTGAAATCTTGAATTAAACCTATGTATGATATCTCTGTTTAAAGTAAAGAAAGCTTTCATAAATTGTGTGATTCAATTGCTGGTTGAGTTCAAGTAACTTCAAATTTATATCGCCAAAGTGTGTATTATTGTTTCAATTTAGCAAGACACTTTGCTTACTTTTAATCTTTCAATATCATGTACATTGAATGAAGCAAAATAATTAAAATTACTGTGACATGTATGACTTTGCATTCTCTCCCCCAACCCTTCCAGTTCTTTACCCTTCTAGTACCAACTTCATTCCATTCTTAAATAGTTAAAAGGCAAGCCGCGAGACCTGGTGTGAATTCATGACTGATTAATAAATCTTGCATCACTGCATTCTGTACAAGTCACGCTCCCCTTCACGTGACTTCCCCATCTGCAAGTAGACATGCATTATAAAAGAACCCTCTCTTTTTGCGCTGAGTGCAGAAGATCAAGCTCAGAACTGTCATCTCTCCTCCCACCACAGAGGATGAGGACCCTGTAATGTAAGCTCATTTACTCGCCAAGTTGGAATTTCCTGAATTGTTCTTTGATCTGATGTATCCCTCTCAGTTTGTCGGGAAGCTGTTATTTTATACATCTCTTCACTATACTCAGAATAATAAGCATAGTCGTCAGGACACATCAAACCAAGCATGAGTCAGGGCAGAGACTCCTCAGGGGAAATTCCAGGGAGGTCAGCTACTTCCATATGGGGTGAGGATACCCACTTGCTTGACTGTTTTGGAATTATGCATGAGTGTAGGAATACCCCCAAAACATCTGGGGGAATAGAGCGTGTGTGGCTTGAACAGAAGACTATGAAATTCAGTAAAGATAGCAGGCGCCTGCCGCATCAGTCAGTGGGCATTACCAGCAGTGCAGTTAGCCACAGCAGATTGTCTTGAGAAAGACAAAGAAATATTCCATTTGAGGGAGGAGTTATAACTAGAAAGGGATATATGGACTTCTACCTCTACTTTAGTGACAGGCCTTTCTGAAGAGCTAGATAAAAAGAAAAAGGATATGGAAACTTTAACCTGTTGTTTTTTACAACTAGGGGTTTGTAAGAAAACTCCACCCTGGGTATGAGCTATATTAGTAAAAAAGGATTGGGATCCTAAAACCTGGAACTCCTGGAAAGAAGAAAATATTGAGATGTACAAATTATAGAAGAAAAACCTTCAAATCTTAATGTTCAAATCTTGTTCAGAGTAAAGCTAAATCACAAATACAACAACCTGTACAAGTAAGGGTGCTGAATGGTGGACCAATTAATGAAACCATGATTTTCTGTGAGAATTCACCTGGGAAATCAGTTGAAATAGGGAAGATGTTCCCACAGCAATCCCGTGAGCCACTTGCCATCTGGTTGGTGCCATTGTAGGATAGTATGGTTGATAGGATTAGTCTAACCTCAGAGGAATCAGAAAAGTTGAGAGTATCACCACTAATCTGGCTCTAAGGCAAAAATAACATAATTTACAACATATACCTGGCACCCATTCTCTTATGAATTGGCTTATCCTAGCATGTAGAAATATATGGATGTCACCAGATGAACTTCCCAACTCACCTACCTGGTGGAGAATGATTGAGGAGGACCAAGCCATGTTAAGAGAATTGGACATGAGAGATCCCATTTTTGACCAAACTTTTATGGGAACTGACCATACAATGTTTACTGGAAAAATGAGAAAGAAGCTCATAAATTTGGAACCAAGAGAATGCTATGGTGCCCTAGTGTCTCTTATGTTCCTTGGTCACATGAGATATATGCCATACGGGAGGTTATGGCTGACCTCAGTGACCTCTATAGAAACAGAGATAGAGTACAGAAAATACTAAGGGGCAGAAGGCAGGTGAAATGAAAGGAGAGCATCCTCCCAGAATCCCAGAGCCAATGGCCAAAGGCCCAACAGCTGAAGACCTAGTCCGGGTAACTTGCACGCAAATGTGGGCCGACCTATTAAGAATGGGCATCGCCTGAGAAAGCATTGATTAAAAAAAAAAGTGGCATTAATTGGCCTGTGGAAAGCAAAAAAACCTGAAGAACAATTTACCAAAATTTGAGGATGAGGTTACTGTAGTGCCTACAGCCCCTCAAAAGAAGGATCAGATCAGGTGGACTCTCCCCAAACTCCTCTTCTGATGGGGAGGCCACAGTTGCCTACATGTCAGGGCTCGGCAGGGTGACCAGAGGCCACATGTGGAGCTCACAATTTATTGGAATTCCTGCAGTAAGCAAATAATTTGGGCACCAGTAGATACTGAAGCAGAATGTTCTTTAATATATGGGAACCCTGAAAAATACCAAGGTTTATCATCGATGGGTATGGCAGCTCTGCCATACAAGTAAGACAAATGCACGTTGTTCTCTAGGTGGGTAATTACCCACCAAAGGAATACACTGTGCATATCTCTCCTCAGCAGGAAAATATTTTAAAAATTAATGTTTTATTGGGTTATACCTGTGGGTGTGTATAGTTGAAACAAGCTGGGCTAAATAGAAGCCCATGGTTTTACCAATGCCATGGTGTGTAGTGCATATCAGATAAAACCACTTGCAAGGAGGCCACCAGAAAACAACTGCTACAATTGGAAAATTAGCAAAAGAACAAATTGTACTCCCAGCACAAAATCCATTCAACAGCCCCCTATGGCCATTAAAGAAGTCAGATGGTACCTGGAGGATGATGGTGGAGTTAAATAAAGTGATTCCTTCAACACATGCAGCTGTCCTGAACATAGCCGAAATGCTTGATCAACTAACTCTTAAGTTACAAGCTGCCCATGCTGAAATAGACCTTGCTAATGCCTTTTGAAGCATTCCCTTGGGTCTCCAATCCCAGGATCAGTTTGCCTTCATGTGTGAAGGTCAACAATGGACCTTCACTGTTTTACCCCAGGTATATCTACATAGTCCCACCATCTGTCATGGACCTGTCAAAAATTGTCCAGCCACCAACTGTTTCTTTGTTTCACTGTATTGATGATACTACGTTAACCTCTGACTCATTTGCAGATTTAGAAATGGCTTTAACAACCATACTTGATGGGTTAAAAAGCTAGAGACTCCAATAAGATTTAAGTGTATGGGGTAGCAGTAAAATTTTGGGGCATCACCTTGTCAGGTAAGACCTATAACATTCCAGATAAAGTAATAGAAAAAAATTTACAGCAACCTGTTCCAACCATGGTTAAAAAAGCTGCAAGTTTTCAAAGCACTCCTAGGTTATTGGAGGATATCTATACAACATATAACCCAAGTCCACAGGCCTTTACATACTCTTATAATGAGGAAAAGCTTAGAATGGGGAGATAAAAAGAAAAGGGATTCAAGCAAGCCAAGCTCCTGGTCTCACAGGCCAAGGCCCTTTGCTTTCCCTTGCCCCAACACCCTTACATATTAGCAGTAACTGGAAGTATAGAAGGTATGCACTGGGGTATATGGCAAAAACAACCCTCAGGCTTAATGCCCATAGGATTTGGTCACAGACATGGAAAGGAACAGAGGCTAAGTACACCTTTATGGAACAACAACTGCTGGATGTATATTAAGCCCTCCAACAAGTTGATTCTATCACAGGGGCTTAAACTGTGACTGTCAAAACATCCTATACCATAAAAGGCTAGATAGAGGGGCTGGCAATCAGACCTCAATCATCAGTAGCTCAATTACAAACCTTACAAAAATAGCATACTTACTTACAGTCCCCTTAGCCAGGCTTTAAAACAAGTTCTTGGACCAATATTGTTTGATGACCCAGAAAACCCACCACAAGTATAAAGTACAGCCTCTATTCTTCCCACAGTACATGAGGGAAACCCTCCCATCCCAGAGAATGCTTGATATACTGATGGGTCTAGAAAAGGAAGCACCTAGGACTGGGTAGCCATGGCTATACAGCTACAAATGGAGAGGACTTAGCTAGATTCCAGTCTAGGGCAAAGTCCTTAATGAGCTGAATTAAAAGCAGCTTGGATGGTAATTATATTTTAAAAAAAGGCCTGGCCTATAATTTTAACTTTCTGTATGGATAGTTAGGGCATCTAATTAAGCCTCACCTTATGCGTACATCAATGGCATAAGAATAATTAGCAAGCTATGGGTTGCCTGTGATAGGTACTACTACGTGACAGGAGATATACATCTATCTCCAAGCCCCAGAGGAATCCCTTATGGTCTACCATGTCCCTTCATATCAGAAAACCTCTCCACCTGGCAATCAAGAGGCAGATGCTCTGACTCATACCCACATGGTTTGCCCTACCCTTGCTAAGAAGCAGCCTATGGTTACATTAAAAGATTGTCTATCGAGGAGCTGCCAGGGTGGTGCATGGCTAAGACACTAGGCACTCATAAAATATTCTGACCTGGTTCATATCATACAGGATCATGAGGCCTCTTCTAGACTTTGTCCACCAATGGTACCTTACAGCAGTGAACACATCCATAAAGCTAACATACCCCTATGAGACTGGCAAGCAGATTACACACGCCCCTCAGCTCCGGCAATTGCTATGCACTAACCTGTGTAGATAACAATGCAGGCCTTCTTCAAGCTCTTCCAGTGAAACAAGCTCCCCCCAAAAATACCATTAAAGAATTAAAGTGGCTCAGCAGTTTGTACGGAATACCCAGTCACATAGGTGACAATAAGGGAATACATTTCATCGGGCATAACATACAACAATGTAATAGAAACCAAGATATTGATTGGTGCTTTCCTTTACCCTATAACCCCATGGCAGCAAGGTTGTTTTGAAAAATGGTCTGTTAAAATGGCAAATAAAACGGTTAACTAAAATCCACTCATTACTTGTGTGGATTTCAGTGTTGTCACATTCCCTTGTGCATTTAAACCAGCCCCAGTACAATACCTGGTGTCTCTTCATTTAAGTTACTGGCTAGACCAGTCACTACGACTCCTAAAACAATACAGGCATCTGCCACATCTTCTGGCCATGCTTCTGACGTAGATGGAAACAGGCTGCTGCTTTGGACCCCTGTGACTTTGCCAGCTAGCAATGGCTGGATATTGCTATGGACATTGCCTCCAGACTGGCTCAGTTTCATAGTGCCATAGGGTGTTATGCACCAGGCCATTTGAACACTGGGGCCTACCTTCTTATTCTCTCAAGGACCAACAGTGCTATGGTATGCTGGCTGTGTGAAAAATGTACTCAGTGTAGCAATAATTGCCAGCGTGATGTGGGTAGACTCTAAAGACACACAATTGGCCTTACGGCCTGCTCCCATGTAGGGACAGCATGAATGATTTTACAAGCCTGCAGTCACCCATTGGCAGCCCATGTTCTGGACCTATGGGAGAAACTTCAACTGCCATTGCCCTTACCAGAGAAGAAATTCCTCTCCAGGAACCCACTAAACACTTATGTTTGCATCGGGTTAGGCTTATTTTCCTGCTTCACATGAGCTTGTCTAATGTCTTACTCACCTGGGCTGTCACTGTAGCAACAACTCATAACTAAATGCATTGTTGCAACTGTGGATATGTGCCAGCCTCTGGTAGCTCTGTTCTTCCCTGAAGCATCCTCCCCCTATTTTTGACTAATTGGAGTAACTGGATAATGTCTACAAATAAGACCCACCTTCTAGGTAGCAACACCCAGGACCTACTAATATTTATAATTACTCTGCTTTAGTTCAATATGTCTCTTCTATTGTCAGGGAACATTTCAACAAACTTCTCCATCCCTTTTAACAGTTTGGGATGGCCTCACATGGATGGTGGCAGAACAAGGTGTCCTAGATCCCCAAAAACCCCTTTGCTTTGCAAAAAAAGTCTCCAATTAAGAAACCCACCATCATATGTGATGGCTGCCATTGCAAATATGCAACTGAAATATCATTGTCTGGCAAACTGAGTGGAGCTTATATAATGCTCTGCAAACAGGGCAGTTATATGGAACACGCTTCTGGCCATATTTCCCCTATAACTGGACAGGAAGATGTACTCTGGGATATCCTTTCCTGCCGGTAAACATAAAGAAAATTTTACTTAGCACCCCTCAAAACCTCCCAGCTCTGCAAGACCATTTTGGCATTAGACTGAAAAATTCCCTGGCATGGTGGGAGTGGATGCTTAGTAATTTTCTTCCTGATACTGGGGTTTTGGATGCTTTAACACAAGTAACAGCCCTAGCTACCTTTACTGCCCATGCTCTTAGTAACACAACACATACTATCAGCCTCTTAAATGAAGAAGCCACCCAAATGAGAAAAGTAGTGCTGCAAAACCATATGGACTTAGATATACTTATTGCCGCATAGGGAAGCATTGGAGCTAAGATTGGCACTGTTTGCTACACTTATATACCTGATGAACATGCTAATGTTTCTGATGTTTTAAATCATTTATAAAAATCCATTCATCACATTAAAACCCCAAGCCTGCTAAGGTCTTTTTCCTTCTGGTTTATAAACCTATGCTATTCCTGGAGTTACACTTTACTATTTGGTGTCCTTGTTATAGTAGTCAGTTGCTTGTTTTGTTGTTTGTATTGTAGCTGCGAATTTATATCACATTAACAATGTTTATAAACCTCCCCCATCCCCATTCCACTTTCAGGGCTTCATGAGGAAGATGTAGCAGAAAGATTATAAGAGTTGTGGGATGGGGTAGATTGTGGCATATATGGCTTTGCATTTTCTCCCCCAAACCTTTCCATTCTTTGCCATTCCAGTTTTTTCCCCTTCCAGTCATTGCAACATTCCATTCCTGAATATTAAAAGGAAAGCCTCAGAAACTGGTTGTGAACTCGTGATTGATCAATAAATCTTGTATCACTGCATTCTGTAAAACGT
Source organism: Cabassous unicinctus (assembly GCA_029593785.1). NCBI lineage: Eukaryota > Metazoa > Chordata > Mammalia > Cingulata > Chlamyphoridae > Cabassous > Cabassous unicinctus. Next base: position 64,462 of record JAQZBX010003201.1, read on the forward strand.
TTCATCTCATGTGCCTTCCCCTCTACAAGTAGACATGCATTATAAAAGATCCCTCTCATTTTGCAGTGAGTGTGGATGATCAAGCTCAGAACTGTCATCTCTGCTCCTGCCACCGAGGATGAGGATCCCACATAAGACCCCTAATGAACACTCATTTACTCCCCAAGCTGAACTTGTCTGAGTCATCCTTTGGTCTGATGTACACCTCTCAGTTCAGCAGGAAGCTGTCATTTTATACAGCTCCTCATTATACTCAGAACAATTGTACAGATGTTCATCAGGTAACTGTTAAACCTGTACCCTGAAGTTCTGAGGTTGGTGCAAAAAATTACAGTTTTGTATTGTTGAAATTTGCCATTTGATATTGGAATACATTTTTAAATAAATGTGGTTATGTTATACATCATTTTAATGTGCATTTCTTGCTTTATGTTTTTTTGCTAATAACTTATTACTAGCTGTTTATTTTGTTTATTTTAGACTATGGAATTGCTGTTAGAAAAAAGAAAATTCAAGTGATTTTCTTATTTGAGTTCAAAATGGGTCATAAAGCAGCGGAGACAACTAGCAATGTCAACAACGCATTTGGCCAGGAACTGCTAATGAACCTACAATGCAGTGGTGGTTCAAGAAGTTTTGCAAAGGATACAAGAGCCTTGAAGATGAGGAGCATAGTGAATAGCCATCAGAAGTTGACAATGACCAATTGAGAGCAATCATCAAAGCTGATCCTCTTACAGCTACACAAAAAGTTGCCAAAGACCTCAACATCAACCATTCTACAATCGTTTGGCATTTGGAGTAAATTGAAATGGTGAAAAAGCTCCATAAGTGGGTGCCTCATGAGCAGACTGAAAATTTAAAAAATCGTCATTTTGAAGTGTCATCTTCTCTTATTCTATGCAACAACAACAAACCATTTCTCGATCAGATTGTGACGTGTGATGAAAAGTGGATTTTATATGACAACTGGTAATGACCAGCTCAGTGGTTGGATGGAGAAGAAGCTCCAAAGCCCTTCCCAAAGCCAAACTTGCACCAAAAAAAAGGTCAAGGTCACTGTTTGGTGGTCTGCTGCTGGCCGGTCTGATCCATTACAGTTTTCTTTTTTTTTTTCACTAGAGCTTTCTGAATCCCAGTGAAACCATTATGTCTGAGAAGTATGCTCAGCAAATCGATGAGATGCACCTAAAACTGCAATGCCTGCAGCCGACATTGATCAACAGAAAGGACCCAATTCTTCTCCACAACAATGCCCAACCCCACGTCGTACAACCAACGCTTCAAAAGCTGAATAAATTGGGCTATGAAGTTTTGCCTCATCCGCCATAGTCACCTGATCTCTTGCCAACTGACTAGAAAATGCTTCCACAACCAGTAGGATGCAGAAAATGCTTTCCAAGAGTTCGTCAAATCCCAAAGCACAGATTTTTATGCTATAGGAATAAACAAACATTTCTTGTTGGCAAAAATGTGTTGATTGTAATGGTTCCTATTTTGATTAATAAAGATGAGTTTGACCCTGACTATAATGATTTAAAACTCACGGTCTGAAACCACAATTACTTTTCCACCAACCTAATAGTTCAAAGAGTTGAAAACAGAGATGTTGGAGGTTTTAAGTGGTATTTATAGAAAAATGGTTGCATGATTTCTCAAAATATATTTTCAATTTTTTGAGGCATGCTTCAGTTGTCTCATAGTATATAAATTTCTATCCTATATATGTGCATGTTTATCATTATGACTAATTATATTTCAAAAATATATGGTTTAAGTAATTTATCTGGAAAATGTAGCTCCACTTAATAAATGAGCTAAATGCTTGAGCTAAAGAATAAACAAGATTCATCCCTTCTTCCCCAACCACCTCCTAACACTGAAACATTGACTAGCTATAGTGAGAGACTGAAACCATAGACAAACATTAATATATGGTCAGTTAATATTAATTACTTAATTATTATTTAAATAGCTGTCTTTGGAATTTCATGTTGATTATTTTCTCTCATTGAGCATCATTTTGGGGAAGAAACCCCTGTATTACAATGTTAAAGGAAATAAAACAAATCAGTTAACAGTCTATTAAATAAAATATATTTCAAAATGCTGAGGCCCTTATTTTACACAAAGTGCTCTGAATATAAGAATATTTAATTTCTTAATTTTAGCAGTCTGAATGGGTTGTAGTAATAACAGTTTATAGAACTTTAATTATAACAAGAAAAATGTAGAAAGGAGATTGTGTGGAAGTCATGTTAGAATTATTTTAGATCATCAAATCACAGTTAAGGTGATCATTTTTGC
>JAQZBX010003202.1:0-66755 GCA_029593785.1 Cabassous unicinctus
TACCCTGTATTCACTTAAAAGGTTTGCTCTATAAATATAGGACCTATAGATAAAAGGTTTCTCTAAAAATCACTCTGTTTTCAAGATGTTTTCATTAGTTGGGATTCACTTAAGTGGGTTATACTCTGCATACCACTAAAGGTGTGTGTAAATGTTTTTATTGGTTCCTTCCCTATCTTCCACTTTTATATTTCCTCTATAAGAGGCAATGCCATTAACCTTAGCAATGCTGAGTGTGATTGTCTTTCGATCAGCCCCATCATTGCAAACCACTGATCCGTAGCTTACATTACTTAAACCACTGGTTCCTAAACAGAAAAATAGCCCTATTACCTTCCTTGGAATGGCAATAGGCTGTCTGAAAAATCCTTTCAAAAAGAAGAGTGAGCAAAAATACCCACTAGTTCCTTTGGGAATGTCCTTTCTTTGATATAAATGTTGTGGTAGTAATACTTGGGTTTCCTATTTTAACTGTACATGAAACATTTATTGAGTGCATGCTGTATATAGAGCTCTAAGACACATGGGTGTTAAAAAGATGATTTGGATGCAGTCCTTTAGGAAACATACTTTTTTCTGCAGGTGATGGACATGTATGCACCTAATAATGCAGGGCAAATATGTTAAGTGCCCTAAGAGTAAAACACACAAAGTGCTCTGAAACTATGGAAGAAGCAATGCTTTGATTCAAAGTTTAGGGACAGCGAGTAAAAAGAGTTGATTTAAGTTAGATTGCAACCAGCAGAGAAAAGGGGTAAGGAGGGCAGAGGGAGAAGCATGCTCCAAATAATGAAATAATACCACCAAAGGCACAGCTTCGTCTGAAAGATTATGGGGAGCTTGGAAAATAGCCAAGTAGTGTGGGGTGACTTGTGCAAGGTAAAATGAGAGGATGAAAGGAAGGCATAGCATGTTCAAGTATGGCATTCCAGTTTTAGCCTTCCCTTTAAGAGTTTCCTTGCAGCGTAAATCAAAGACACTACCAGTTCACTCAAGACTATGGACTCACTCATCAAAGTTTTCATCTTAAACCCACCCTCTCGTTCATCCTGTCAGTATGTTGGTGGAAAAGACATTGAATTGGGAACCTGGAGACTTCAGTTCCATTCCTGGCTCAGCCATTAAGTAGCTATGATCTTGGATAAGTAACTGTTCCTTTCTGATCCTTGCTTTACTTTTCTGAAAAATAGAGATGAGAATAGTACCTACCTCATGGTTGTTAAGGGTCTTAAATGAGATAATGCATGAAAGGTATTTAGCACAGCATATAGCAGGGCTAAAAAATGGAAACCACTAATTTTAAATGATATTCTAATTGTTTATAGATTATAACATACAGGAGAAAAAATCCCTTGGTTCAAAGGATTGCACTAATTTGGAAATAAGATCCTGTTTTTTTTTGTTTTTTTTTTTCTTTTTCTAGAAAAATAACTCTAAAATACTGTTCGCTTGTGTTGAACAGCTATTTTGAAAATTTTGTATTGTGAAGCTTATGAAACTGTACTTTCATGCAAATCTAAAATAATTGTATAATAGGGTTCTTTTCTGTTGCTGCTCTGGGAAGTTTATAGAAGCTAAAAAGATGGTCTTCTCCAGTTACATTCTAAGTGCTCAATTTTTCCTTCCCTTACAGTTTCCCATCCTATATCAAAAGGCTCTAAAGCTCCTTCCAATCACTGTTTGCATTTACTGCAGTTACAGCAATATTGCATCTTGATCTTTTCATTGATTAGGATTTTACCTTCCTTTTTGGTCTTTTGAACTCTTCTCTGAACTTTGAAAAAGACACAAATGTTTGAAAGCTTGATTTGAGTCTAAGCTATATAGAGAAGCAGATTTTAACTTATGTTTCAAAAATTAAACCACTACCTCTACACTTTTTAAAAAAATTTAATCTCTCTGTCTGTAGAAGAAAAGTTTTCACTGAAAGTACAACCTTTAAGAAAAACATTTTTGTTAAAAGGAAATCTTAATGGGGAGAACTATTGATAACAAATTTGAGGAAAATGTCTGGCAACACAGACTTCTGCAAGTTTGAAGCTCTTGGTGAAATCTCAAAAAGCCCAAATGGAAAATTACCCAGTCTGTTTCCTCAAGATAGATTTGTTTGTACAGCTACTCAAAGTTTAAATGGCAGAACAGTAGGTACACACGCTGTACTTATAAGCTGTGTTTGTATTACAATGCTGTGTTTTTTAACCTCCTTTTAGTTTGGAACACAAGCTGGTTAATGTCTCAGTTCTGTGCTTCCTGGATCATTAGTCAATAGCTCAGTTGTATTTAATAACCAGAAAGAAAGGCACAACTGGCAAATAACTTCACTAAGAATATTTCTCATCTCTTTAGTTTTTAGTTCTGTTCCATATGAAGAATATTTAAAAAGTAGATGTTGAGTCCCATTCTCATGAGATCAAGGAGTTTTTAAATATCTGAGTGTTCTTGAGTATATTCCCAGAAAGAAGTCTTTGGAACACACAGAAAACTCGGCTCTGTGAGCAGTCTCAAGCCTCTCAAAGAGCAAGTGAACTAAGGACGGCATTTATAAAAAATTTTTCCCTCTTTGTTATGGCCATTTCCACAGTTATTACTATGCTTATTGGTAAAATACAGTTTATCGCTGGTGGTCATATTTCACATACTACAGGCAATAGCAATAATAGCTAACATTTGTATTATACTCTGGAGTTTTACAAACACCCTACCATGCATTATCTCATAGGAAACCTTACAGATCAACTTCTAAGCATAATTACATGATATTCAAGCAGATTTATACCCTACTTTACTGGAATATGATTAATAAGCATATTGAATTTTTAAAAAATTTGAACCTGCCTGAAATATTTTAGAACAAGGCCATTTAGGAACTAGATCCTGTGAACTCTAAATACTCATTTGTGTTGGGTAAAATAATATTATAGCAAATATTTTTAGAGTGTCGTATAGCATGGCTATTTCTGTATATTGGTGGATAGCCCACAGGGATTTATTGAATTTATTAAAATAATTCTCTATAAGGAATAATCCAGTACAACCAATTTTATTTCTGGTTTATGTAGCAGTTCTTTACCATGAAAATATACTACCAAAAATTGTAATCATATGAATCACCAAGCTTTTGTGCAGGTGTGTGTGTATGTATATATGCATGTGGGTGCATGTATGAAGGTATGGATATATATAAACCTCCATTTTATAAAAATTGGATGTCTTACAAGAATCTGCACACTAAAATGGAAAATGTAAACAAATGAGGGTTGGAAAATATATAAATTAAGGTAGGAAGGCAAAATCAGGGGGAAAATTTGAACAGATTCTACCATATGGTTCTACATAGTTAATAGCATTGAGATATAAGTTTGGTTCTGAATTTCCTGGCAGCCAAAGGAAAAAAGAAACATACATGATGAATTACATGATTCTTATTACCTAAGAGAAGAAGCATACCAATTCCTCAAAGGAAAAAAAAAAAGCTTTTCTTGGAACTTAGCTCTGGTATAAATTTCTCATGTAGTTCTTCAACAGGAGACACTGAAGGATGTGGTAGCATTTAATTTTAATGAAGTAAATGCCTTAGAAGATTTGGTGAGATAGCTTCTTTTAGGACCCCATGACTATAAGCCGAAAACCTAATGCAAATATGTAACTCAATGAAAATAATTCTGAGTGATCCATGAAAATAACTTGCTTATAATACACTAGGAAATCTGTACAATCTAAAGAAATTTATATCATGAAATTTACAAACTCTAGAGAAGTAAATAGGTTTCATAGTCTTACCGTGATTTTAAGTATTTCTCACAGCCAGCCTTTTGATTAAAGCTGGGCCATGGACAGTTCATATTGATGTTTTTAAAGAATTGATATTTGCTTAAGGATTGGATTCATATGCTTTACAGAGTAAATATGCAGAGTTGGCCTCACAAGGTAGAAACTGAGTTCAAGGTAGGAAATTTTAAAAATCCCTCTCAGATTTCTTCCCAATTGCTTGAAGGTTCCTTTAACAGTGGATAACTTCTCTTGTCCTTTAAAGAGAACTGAGATTTAGAATGCAGAGCCTTTAGAGAGAGATTGAGAACCTGCTGATTTAATTCACCTCCAAATAGAAATGACTGATATCAGATTCTTGTTTGAAACTAGTTTCTCTTAATGGAAAGAACTTTGGGTTCTTCAAGGGAAGTGAAAAGGTAGGCTCTGTCCTAGCCAGGTCACCTACAAAAGCAAACAACAGAGCTGTTTCCTAAGGTGCTTGTTGGCAGCACACAGCTACTGCTGACCTGGAGACCTTTTTTGAGTTTGATCCACAGCACTTCTCTGCGTGAGAACTTTCCCATTTACAATACTATTTGGACACACTACTGTTGCTTAGGACCAAAAGGGTCATTTACACACAAGAGCAAGTGGTAGGTGTGAAGATCTGTGTTTTGACAACTGCCATTTTCCCTATGCAGTCATCAGAGTTTCTCTTTTGACTTGGTTAATTCATTTCAAAGAGGTGTAGGCTGATACCTGTATAGGCAGTGATACACTCATGATGGGAACTTAGTTTCATAGAAGAAACCATATGGATTGCTGTAATGTTAACAAATTGTCAAGCTGTTTATCATGATATTATATTGTTGAGCATAACAGTAGGAGGAGAAGGTTTTGTTTTCCAAATACCTAATTCCTAGCTATGTTATTTTTTTAGTGTACTGCTTCAGATTTATTTCAACAGAGAGCAACTGGGAGGTCCCAGGACAGTGACTAAGTGGCAATATGCAGCAATGACGAGTGAAAGCTTCTTTTCTAAGAATCTTATTTTTGTGGAAATCCCCTTTAGACTAATGATAGAAGAGAAAACATGTGGTGTGTGTTGGGTAGATCATTCCCCAACAGGATGTTTTATTTTTTGTGTTTAGTCTTCGTCCATAGTAACAATTATAGTGAATGCATCAAAAATAAAGCATGCAGACCCTGTGACCTGTCTTGTAATCAGCACAAATTAGTTTTAGGGCAGTGAAATCCAGCTGCATACTAGTTTTATTAGATGTTCCCAAACATTTTATTCCAGAATTTTGGACAGAACATCCACAAACAATCCTCAGTTTTCAACGTGTTTCCTATTATATTGAATTTTGCTTTTAAAGTATAGTTGAATTGTATGTTTATAATTCTTTTGTTCTTGATTCATCAAGAACAATTATTATGGAAAAAATAATTTTAGCATAGGAAGATTGTTCCTTTTTTCATTAACTTGTTCCTAGAAAGGGGAATATATCTCAACCCCCCAGCCCCCTCCAAATGGCTCCCTCATCTGTTTGCTCATTGTTTATGCTTGTTGTTTGTGCTCATTGTCTTCTTGTTTTTTGTTTTTGTGTTTTGTTGTTGTTGTTTGTTGTCTGCCTGTTGTTTGTCTTCTGTAGGAGGCACTGGGAACCCAACCGGGGATCTCCCATGTGGGAGGTCGGCACTCAACTGCTTGAGCCACAGCTGCTCCCTGCTCAACTTTGTTTTTTCTTGTTGTCTGCTCGTTGCCTTGCTTGTTGTTTTTGCTTCTTGTCTGCTTGTTGTTTGTCTTCTTTAGGAGGCACCAGGAACTGAACCTGAGACCTCCCATGTGGGAGGTGGGCGCTCAACTGCTTGAGCCACATTTGCTCCCCCAGAAAGGGGAATATATCTTTTGCCAAAAAAAAAAAAGTTCTCCAAACTGTAAAAATACTTTTTCAAGTTCAAACCATTACTTTTCGTCTACATCTAATGATATTAAAATGTGTTTTTTTTCTATTCTTATGATCACAATGGCTACTGCTAATTGAGTGACAAAAATGAGCTGAGCCTCATGTCTGCTTTACATATTCCTTAATTTTCATTTTATTGATGAGGAAACTGAAGTTCAGAGAAGTTAATTACTTTCCACAAGTCATATGGCTTCTAAAGGGCAGAATGTATTTATTTGTTCCTTCAGCCTTCAGCAAATATTTACTGAGCACCTACTAGTGCCAGGCACTGTTAAAATTGCCCAGGATGTATCAGAGAACAAAGCATCTCAAATAGCCTTGCCCCTCATGCAGCTTACATTCTAATAGATGGAAATAGAGAATTAAAAGATAAATTAGTAAAAATATATAGTGTGTCAGACTGTAATAAGTGTTCTGGATAAAAATTAAGAAAAAAAAAGAATAGGCAGAGTTTGGGTTTTAAAGAAGGTGGTCATACAGATATTACTGAGAAATTGACATTTGAACAAAGACCTGAAGGAGGCGAGGGAGTGGGGCATGCAGATATCTGGCAGAAGAATAAAGTGGATGGAATGAAGTGAGCAAAGGGGAGAACAGTAGAAGAGAATAGTAGAAGGGGCCACGGTTGCAGGGAGGAGGGACGATTCATGCAGGATCATGGCTCAGGAACTTAGTGTCATCAAGGATCACTTGGAAGACTTGTTACAACACAGATTGCTCAGCACCATCCCCAGAGTTTGGTTCAGAAATTTGCATTTCCAAGTTCCCAGGTGATGCTGATGCTACTGGTCCAGGAATCACAGTTTGAGAACCACTGAGGCTCTTAAAAAGACTGATTTTCGCTCTAATAGCACAAGAGCCATAGACAGGATTCAAGCAGGGGTGTGATGTGATCTCTGACTGCACTGTTGAGAATAGACTATAGGAGGCAAGGGCAAAATAGGGGAAACTAATGAGGGCACAACTGCAGTAATCCAGATAAGAGGTGCTAGTAGTCTCATTAGGATACATTGTTGCTGAGTTATTTAAGGTTGTCCTCTAGAGCAAAAGCATACTAAGCATTTGTTATATTGAACCTGAGATTCCTTTGTTTAAATCTTTAGCTCAAATAAATGTATAAATTCCTTTTCAAACAGCTACTTGTTGACAAGTTTAAGAAAATGCTGGAAAATATAGGGAGTTCTGAGTTGGGTACTTCTCCAGTTTGGCTGACAAGGAGTGGCTTAGCAATGGAGATTTTCTGGAGTGATCCTTGGGGAGGTGTTGAGGAGGGAACTGAGATGGTCATTTGGAGAGAACCCAAGGTTGACCTTCAATTTCCTGCCATTTGTTCTAAGATCTATCCTGTGTAGGACTAGAGAGGTAGAAGTTCCTAAGTTCCAGGAAATATTGTTTATAGTGTGTATAAATGCTTCTTGAGACACTCAAGTCTATGAGCAATAAATAAGAAAGGAGAGAACTGTAATGTGGTACCTCCTTTTCTTTTTTCTTCCCAAGCAAAATGAGGGAAGCAGTGAGGAGGAGAAAAGGTTAACTTGGAGTCACAAGTCTCCAATTAACTGTGCAATCTTGTCCAAGTCTCTTAATCTTATCTGAAAATGGGAATAATAGTAGTGGTTGTCTCACAGCAGGGGTCAAGTGAGTATAATAATCAGAATGTTAGTTGTGACTATCATTATCATCACAATGAAATTTGAGTAGATTTTAATGGCTTTTCAAGCCTGACAATGTTTCCCAGAATGTCCCCTGTATACAAAAATCCTAGGGCAAAGTAAAGTCAGGGCCAGAGGGGGGAAACAGTGGAAATACTGTGGAAGTTAAAATGCGTGGGGAGTATATATGGGAGAGTGAGGATTACTAACCCTGCAGAATCAATGGCTTATTTGTCATGCGGGGATTATATCCATTTCCAACCAGGGTGCCTACCCATCTTCCCTCAACCACAGTAGAATAGCCAGAGAGATTTACTCCCTGTCAGGCAGGGACTACTGCCCTAACCAGCAGGAAGTAACTACAGAAGAATGACCATCGCCCCTCAGCACCCCCTTAAGAATGAGGGCATGAACTCTCTGAGCGGGGAGTTGAGGCAGGTTAATACAATGAAAGGAGGAAGGTGGCTGGCTTGGCAGACAGCATGGCCGACAGACAACATGGCCACGAGACCCTGTTGAGACCTTGACCTCGATCTTGAGGTTTTAGTTGGGGCTCTTTCGGGGGCTGAGGGGGAGGCCCCAGATATTCCAAACAGGCCTCACCATTGGCCCCCACCATTGGTGGGGTAACCAATAACAGCTGGGGCCCCTCCCCTTAGCATTAGCAAGGGGAGGAATAATTAATAGCTTAAAAGGTGACCATACAAGCCAAAGCCCTTTCTCTCTGCCTAGAGGAGCCCACACCAAATCTCAGTGTGTATTTCTGTCCTTCTCTCCCATTTCTCAGCAAGCTCTGTTCTTTTCCCCCATTTCCCAATAAATTCTTTCTACTGGCTTAAAAAAATGCACAGGGAGTGTGTGTGTAGGAGAGTGAGGATCACTAACACCTTCAAAGGAGAGAGGAGAGAAAGACGGCAGGTCAAAAATTGAATTATGATAGAGGAGGAGAAGCAAAGATGATAACATAATAAGGCAACATGAAAGGGGGAAGTGGTGGTGGTGGGAAGGTGAGGAAGTGTGGCAGAAGATGGAAAAGAACCAGAAGGTCTTGGGATTGATTTAGCAGGGCAGAAGTTAGCCATGAGGTAACTCATCCCCATGCCCCAAACTGCATCAGGCCAGATGCACCTCATGGAGAATCCATTAAACATACTATGCCGTTGGCTGACCCTCCAGAATCTTTGTATTTCTGAAGTGCTGCAGAAGACAAGAACAACTGAAGGTATCAGAAAGGTGGCAAGTGAGACTTCCGAGCCCTGACATAGCTGTGGTGTCTGTGAACTGCGGATGCATGAAATTGGGTATCTATGTGGGCCTTTCAGGCAGATAATCTGCCTGAGAGCTCAGACAGCTTTTACACTTCCTCATGTAAGCATTTGAGAACTAGGATTCCTTCATATGCATATCCTGGGGCCAAACCCTGTGTGACCTGCTCCTCCAATGTGATAGAAACAGAAAGGAAAACCATCATCTATTCAGTGTCTGTCCTCTTATTTAATCCTCGGTTGGGTAGTATTAATCCCTTTCAACAGATGGAAGACTCAGAGGCTCAGTTAGTAAAAGAGTAGGGCTGGAATTCAAAGCTGGAGCCTGGCCCCAAAAGATTGCTTTCCTATTAGAAAGAAACCATCTTCTGATCGTTTTCAGGGACTGATACTCAGCCTTTTTGCTTCTCTCACTTCTCTGGCCCTCTGCTTGCTTGCTTTTGGTCATTTAACCTATTATCTTCAAACATGGTATTTTGTTCTTGGATGGGAACTGTAGGATTTAGTGTACATTTTTTCCCACTCAGTTGTTGCTTCTGAAATGCCTTCCCTCTCTCACCCACCTCTTCTTTACCACTTACCATTATTGATACTCAGTTCCCTGCAAAACAAGGTTAGCCCCTATGCCATCAGTTTATGGCGACTCTTCACCAGTACCACCCAACCTCACAAACACATAATGCCCATATATTGGCCCTGAAATCCTAGAGGAGTTATTCCATAAGGTCAGCAAAAACAAGTATAACCAAGCATTGTCTGTACTGTCACATCAATTTATGCAAAACTCTTATGATATAAGCAGAGCCGTCCTATGCCAGGGTATCTTTCTGAAGACCGTCCTTTTCTCATTCATCTTGCCTTTGTCTACCATAACTAACACATTACTGCACACATGAGAGGAGTTCAGAAAGTACTGGATTGATTAGTGGAGAATAAATTACCCATTTTAGATTAATACAGTGAATTTAGAAAAAACTCTGGTGGATGGCCTGAGCCTGGAAGAATTTATGCATCCTACAATAAACAAATGAGAACCCAACACCAAAAATGAATTTTTCTTTTTTTCAGACATAATGAGAATCAGTCACCTGGATGAGTGATCAAGTGAATCAGCTAGCAATCCATAAAGAATCATTACCAGTGCCCAGATGTGATTGAGTTCCTTTTTTTGTTTGTTTGTTTTTATTTTATTTTATTTTTTTATTAAGTTGCTCTGGAGCAATACCACTGTTTTTCCATAGCACAATGAGGTTGGCAGTTGAGTCACCTGTTTGTGATAGCTAAACTTTTATGATCCTTTAGCAGATCGATTTTCAGGCATCTTTTAAAGACTCTAGATTTTCCTGAACCTTTTGCAGTGATAACTGACACATCTGAAGTAGAACTGGGAGCTATGTTTTGTCAAGAGGTAGGAAATACAGGCCGCCTTCTCTACCCTATAAATGTAAGTTGTTGTTGTTACTATTATTATGATGATGTCATCAGTAAACTGCTCCCAGGAGAACATCACAGAGAGAGCATCGCAGAGAGAGTGCACCTTGCTGTGAAAATGGGCAGTAGGAGTATGATGATATCTCGAGGTAATGAATTTACCTTTATGACAGATCATTATCCACTTCTGTAGCTGAACTGGATGAAGGACAAGTCTAGTGGAATAACCTAGTGGTACTTGGAATTTATTGGCTTTAAATTTTTAAAACTGGAAGTACACACTAGCAGCCAGGTTATCTCTATACAAATGCTGCAGAGAGATATGCAAAGATGAAGGAAGTCACACTTTCTTTCTGGTAATGGTAGAAAGCAGTTGGTAGTAACAATCTTTAGCAAAACAATGAATACAGTTTCTTATATGCTTTGCCATTTTAGCACTCAAGCCAAAGGATTAAAATGAATGGAAAAAATCCATAGGACATCAACATCATCACTGTTGATAATAAAAATTACTTGAGATCACTGAGTGTTACACTCTAGGAAAGAGCAAAGATGTAGGTGAGATGAGACTTCCCTCCTAGGTATGTATATTGAGTTCATGCATTAATGATTGTATGTAAAATAGAACTGATTGTTTTATATTAGTGAGCGGTTAGGGGTATGTAAGTTGTAGTTTTGGATAGAGCCAAGCTGTGGTTTAATGAGTAGGTGTCCCCATGGGAAGAAGGTGGGCTTAGAATCAGGAGACATTTATGTTGACATCTTGGCTTTGTCCTTTATTAATGGTGTGGCCTCAGACAAATCACTGAAACCTTCTACCTTAGTTTTCTCAGTTAGGAAACAAAGAAGTCAACACCCTGTCTCCAATGTTTTTGTATCATCGTTGGTGTTCCAGCTATTGTTATTATTATTGTTAGTGTCTTGATTCAGGAGCCCTGGTGATGATACCCTATACTGTATTCCAGGTAGGACCACACCTAACTATTTCCAATGATAGAGGGTCAGTGTTGATAGCACGCTCTTCAAACAAAGCCTTTCTACTGGAGCCATAAGAAACTCATTCCATTGTTTAGTAACCTACACCACAGGGCTAAAATCTCAGTTTTCCATTTGCACCATCATTAGAAGAGATAGAGACTGACTGTCCAGTATACATTTGTGAATACTCTCTATAGTGATTTCCCTACCTTCCTCTTCTTTCCTGTCACTTTCCTTTACAAGGCCCTTATTTCTTTCTTGTGAGTTTTGACTCTCTCTCTGTATATCATGTTAATTATGTGGAGCCTGGAGCCAGTCTCTTTAGAGGGATCTTGTCAGGGATGAATATAAAGGGGCTGCTAACTCATGGTCCCTAAGTGCTACACCTGTACACTTCAGAATCTTGATCTCCTTCTTCAATGTCAATATCCATTATCTTTAATTTGGGGGCAAGATATGAGTTCCCCCTCCCCCCTCCCCATAAAAAACCTCTTGACCCACAAATCTGTACATGATTCTTCTTTAATTAAATCTTTTCATGTTTCTGATTATTTTCTCTTCCCCTTTCTTGTCCATTTTTTTTTCTTTGGCTATCAATTGTGAAAGAGAAAGGCAGGAAAATTCACACAGAGGTTACAAATTCCCATCAGATCAGGAGTGGAAACAAAAATTCAAAAAGCATAGAAATTAGGTAATGTGTCCTTCTTCTTTTAATTTTCCATTTAATAGAATGATTGCTTGAAATAGAAGTAATTGCTTTAAAAAAATTTTTTTAAATGTGGAATTCTGCTTTTGAAGCCATTTAGCTTTGAATACAGAGGAATACCTAGAGAGTTTTACTGTGATGGAGATGTTTTACAAAGTAAGACCCAGTTGGAGTTAGTCAAGATATATCTCAGGTGAAATGTTAATCTATTCAGTGTTTCTTTGTGTTTTGGAAATCTTTTTAGTGTGCTGGGCTGGTGGTCACATTTTTCTGGTAGTATAGAGGTGATATCAGACTTTAACAAGTCTTTCCCAGCATGGATAAGACCATGGCATGTCAGCAGGAGGGAAAAATCCACTGGAAAGTAAGGGGAGGGGGGTGGTGATCAACCCTCCTTCCAGTTAAAACTGCTATTTCACCTTCCACCTGATCCCATTTCTGCAAGCTTAATACTCTGCAGGAGCTCTTCAATATCCAATGGAGGAGGTAGTGCTTATGGGGTATTTGCCAAAATGCCTGGGGAGGAGGCATCTTGCTGCTACTTAGTGTTATGAGGGTGGGCAAAGCTGGGGTGTCAGGATCCTCATCTCTTGTAATGCTTTAGATTGTCCTGCCTAATGAAGAACTGACTTGTCCCAACTACCCATTAGTCTCTGTTGTGAAAGGGCCTGCCAGCCTCTTCGCCCTGAAGTCCTTGCTCTCGCCATCACAAACCCACGTGTCACCTGCTTTCTTTTGTTTCTCTTTCCCTCTCTTCTCCCTTCCCTCCCTCCTTTTCTCCCTTCTTTCCTTTCTTCTTTCTTCTGAATCTCCTATACCTTCTTCAAGCATCATGCAAGTGCCTCCACCTCTGTGAGCCTTCCTGACACCCCATGTACTCTCAGGTGCCACTTTCTCTTTGTTCCATTGTCCTTTGTGCATACATGGTGGTGGTCCCACTGCATGGTGTTTCACTGTTACCCATCTATATAAGCTCCTGGAGGACAGGTGCCCAGTCCTCAGCTCTGTATCCCCAGTACTTAACATAATCCTGGCAAACTGTAGGTTCTTGGTAAGTTTTAGTGGAATGAATTAATGAATAGTAGGTGTTCAGTTGGTATTCCACTGCATTTTTTGAAAGCAATTACATATATATACCATGTTGAAATTGAGTGAATATTAAGGCAAGGTTTCTCAATTTCAGCACTACTGACATTTGGGGCAGGATACTTCTTTGCTTTGGGGGGCTGTCCTGTGCATTGCAGGATGTTTAGTAGCATTCCTGGCTTCTAAACACTGGATGCCAACCAAAAATGTCTCCAGACGTTGCCAGATGTCCCCTGGGAGCAGTATGGTCCCCATTGAGAAACACCGAACTAAAGGAAAAACTAACATGAATTGAATCCCATTTAATAAGCAAAGTGTATATATGTCACAGAATCAGTAATTCATTTATACATTTAATAAACACATATATTGAGTTTTCTTTAAATTATTGAACTATGCACTCTTTTTTAAAAATCAATTTTTTTGAAACATATTCATAAACCATACTATCCAGCCAAAGTGTACAATCAGTGGCATTTGGTTTAATCATAGAGTTGTGCATTCATCACTTCAATCATATTACAGCATTTTCATTGCTCCAATAATAATAATAATAATAATAATAAAACACAAACAAACAACAAAACTCTCTCCTTCGTAGTCACCTCTCAATCTCTCTGTCCTTCCGCTGCCATACATAACTGCTAATCTAGGGGCTATGCATTCTTAACTTTAATGCTTGAGCATTCTGTAAGCTCTTTCTACCAGCAGACTTTCATGTTTATAAAGTAATCCAGCCACCTCTTCGATGCCTGCAGCTCTCCACACATGTTGAGGAGCCCTTGGGAATCACCGTTGAAGTCTTAGGTGCCTAGGAGTAGCATCAGCAATATTAGGAAATGGTGCCCACTGCATCAGTCTCCCATGTCTGCAGCCTTAATCTTTCTTAGGTACTGCGCTGTGGTCTGTACATTATTTCATTTAATTCTCACTGAGGCAAAAGGATAGGAAATTGAGGCCCTGAGTGGTTTCCGAGCTTGCCCAAGGTCCACAGGCATTACATGGAAAAGAGCTGGGACTGGAGTGCACTTCTGCTTGGCAGCAAGGGCCAAGCTCTTTCCTGTGCTGCCTGCGCTCAGATGAAGCTTTTGCCCCAGTGGGGAATAAAGGTTGCCTGCTTTTGTCTAGTGCTTAGCTGCCATCAAAGTGTGAAGAGCCATATGTTACCTAAGCTGTGCAGTAACACCTGCACTCTTTATATCACTGGGAACCTAGTAAACATCTGATGAGGTAAACCTGGGTCCTTAGACTTGGGAGTGCACAGTTGCAGCACAATTGGCCTGTGTTTTAGGTTTTGAGAAGTAGAGTTCATGGAGGTGAACCATGGCCAAGCAAGAATTTGTAATCTCCCTCTAGTGCAGGGCATCTTAACCAGGAGTCCACAGACCCCCAAGGAGTCCATGGAAAGATTTCAGGGAGTCTGTGAGCTTGAATTGAAAATTAAAAAAAAAAAATTCTTGTGGGTACGTGTAGGTGCAGGTGTGATATATTTATTAAATAATACACAATATAGTGTGAACTTAGTAAGGACTCTGTGGTTTTCACCTGACTGGCAAAGGGGTCCATGGAACAAAAAAGGTAAAGAACCCCTGCTCTAGTGTGTGTCTACCCCCAGACCCCTGTGAAATGGGCCCTCAGGTGAAAACGTGGATGTCAAAATTGCCCCAACATTGTTCTGTAGTAGGATTCTTTATTGCCTAACTTGTATTGCCAAAGCAGGACAAGCTCCTAAATCATGGTTCTTAGTGACATTCTTCAGTTCACTGTTGACCCCTTCCCAATATTTTGACTTGAAAAAAAATTCAGATTGGGACTTCTTTACAACAAGGGTTATTCTATTCAGTCTCATTTGATACAAAATAAAACACAAAACTTTAAAATAATTCAGTCCCCTAAGAGTACTCTCCAGGCTTCCACTGTTAAGTCTGAATAGCTTTAAGGTTGCACATACAAACACTAATGCAGTAAACTAAGTATATCAGTCAGCCAAAGGGATACTGATGCAAAATACCAGGAATCAGTTGGTTTTCATAAAGGGTATTTTTTGGGGGTAGAAGCTGATAGTCACAAGGCCATTAGAGTAAATTACTTCCCTCACCAAAGTCTGTTGCCACGTGTTGGAGCAAGATGGCTGCCGGTCTCTATGAGTGTTCAGCCTTCCCCTTCAGACTCCATGGTCTCAGCTTCTTCTGACCGTAGCTTTGGCTGGTTAAGGCTGGCCTCTCTTCCCAGGCTCGTTTCTTCCTGTGCTCAGCCTCTCTAGTCTCTCCACAAGGTCAGCTGTAGATCAGGCTTATCTCTCTTCCCAGGGTCTTTGCTGTGTCTATGGAGCCGTCTCTATTCTTCTGTGTTCTTCTCCTGTGTATTTACTTCCCGGGGCTCCAGCATCAAAACTCCCACCTCCCTTCTCTGCAGTGCACTTTCTCTGTGAGTCCCTGCCCACCAAGGGGGCGGGGACTCAACGTCCTACTGACATAGCCGAATCAAAGCCTTAATCATAATTTAATCAAGTAGAAGTGAAACCTCTGAATTTAATACAATCTAATACACCCAGAGGAATAGACCAGTTTACAAACCTAATCCAATATCTATTTTTGGAATTCGTAAATAGTATCAGACTGTCACTCTAAGTATTAGGCAAGGATGGAAAAAGAAAAAAACAAAAACAGGTGTATGGGGAAAGAAGTAGGAGGGAAGTGGTGTTAAAGGGTACAAACTGTTTTGAGTGGTAATGGTTTAAGTGGTATTGCTGTGGATGAAATAACTTCTCCACAGGATCATTTGGTGAGGGATGCTTTCCTTTGACTTTAAGGCTGGAGTTTCAGTTCGGGTAGAATCCACTGGGTCTGCATCTGGTGGGAAAAATGTAGTGTAGTTACATCTACCGAACAAGGATTTCTATGTTCACATTTATGATAATAATGATCATTATAATCATATCATCATCTACTGAGCTCCTCTAAGCACCAGGGCCTCTAGAGTAGGTGTACTTATCCTACTCTATTAGATAGTGCTGTAGTGAAAAGCATGGGTTCTGGAGTTATATTGCTTGAGTTGAAATCCCAATTCTGCCAATTACTGTCTGTGTAAACTTGAACTAGTTGCTTAGACTCTCTGTCTCAGTTGTCTCATCTGTAAAATGAGGATATAATAATGCCAACCTCATAGCACTTTGATGATTAAATGAAATAATACCGGCAAAGGCTGAGAAATATATCTGACATGGAAGGAACCCTCAGTAAATATTAGCTATCCTCACTTTATTATTATTATTATAAATAGAAGAATATTTATATTTTTATATTCAAAGAAACTGTGCCACTTTCTTCCAGTTCACACCGCTAACCTTCCTGATCTTTAGGAACTAGAATAGAACCATCAGCGCCTCCAGGAAGCCATCCCTAACCCTCTCAGGCCAGCTTAGCACCTCCTCTGTGCTCTCAGAGTCTGCTTCCACTATGTCCCCCAGAGCCCTCATCGCCCTGATTGTAATGTCCCTATATTTTCCTGTCTTCTCTACCAGACTGGGAGTACATAGGGCAAAATCATGGACCCCAGTTCCCACCACAGTGTCTGTTACAAAATAGGTATTCAACAAACGTTTTTTCACTGAATTAATGAAAGTTTAATTAGCTTAATCAAAGTCACAAAGCTAGTGATTGGATGAGACTCATTTTTGACTTATACAAATAAATAATAGACTATAATAATAGAAAATACTCCCCTAGAAATAATAATACTCAAAATATATTTCATGGCTGATTGTTACTTATAGAATACTGTACAAATTACTTGAAAACTAAAATTTGGCCCTATCAATCTTTCAGACCTTTTAACTAACGATAATACCCCATTTTCCCCTTTCCCCTCAACACACCCACTTGACTCCCTGTCCGTAGGGTTATCCTTGTGGCTTCCTATAAATTTAACTTGCACTTTCCCCTTCTTCTTTCAAGAATTCATCAATATTTATTGAGGCCAACAGTGTAGAGGTCTGTGACAGTCAAAAGATATAGAAAAGATATTAAAAGGTGGTAACATTTGAACTGGATTTTGCAGGGGTGAATCAGGTCTTCTAACTAGACTGTGAGCCCTTGAGGACAGAGAATATGTTGAGATTTATTCCAAGTTCCCCATCTGTACTTGGCTCATTGATTGGTATCAGCAGATGTTTGTTGAATGAATGAATCAGGCTGTAGAGAAACCTTTAAGTTTATAATGAAAACACCTTTAAAAAAACAAACTGTATTTAGCTTCTACCAAAAACTTTTGGTAGTATTTGAAACCTCAGAAATTAGCCATTGAGCTTATTGACTCTTCTTTCAGACAACTTATTATATAAGAGCAGAATGCTACTGGCTTCACCAGCTGTGGCCAAAAGGGCTCCATGTTCAAATTAGCCACAAACTGTGCCCCTCATGGCATTGTTGCTAATAGTGACATTGCAGTTCAGAAATACCTATGGTTTTGAAAAATATTTTATTTTAAGTAACCCTAACAGTTTGCACCTGATAAGACAGTGCTTTTCTCTGTGTGGGTTTTTAAGGGAGTAAGCTAAATTAACACACACCTATAAATGTACATATATGCATGCGTGCATACAGAGCTTCCTACCTGGTCTGTGACTATCCTACAACCTCAGGAGACTGCATGGGTTTCCTAGTGTTCGGGACTGAAATTTAACTAGGGGAGCATCCCTTGGTGATGAGGAAGTAGAAGGATTTCCATGCAACCTGGCACTGGGTAGCTGCCCTTGTCTCCTACTTTTGGAAAAGTGAAAAGTATTCAATAAAGTGTCAAGATAATTAGAAGGGGTCGGGGAATCAAAGAGAACTGGAGGAGTTGCCCTGCTTTTGAACAAGCAGTTGAGACAAAGGCACTCCTCAGAATTCCTGTTTGGTTGAAGATGTGTAACCTGTTGTTGCCAGTTTTGTTTCCTGCCTATTTTCAGGGTGCTGTCAGTGGTCCTTTTAACTATAGGCGTTTTGGTCATTTTGGCCCCATGTCTCTATTTCACCTACATCCTTGCATTGAGAAGAGTTTGCATTTTTATTTTCGATTTTTACATGTTATTTTATATTTTTGTAGAGTCTGTGGACTTTTAGGTATATGCTCTCTCTCTTTTTTTTTTAAAGATTTTATTTATTTATTTGTCCCCCCCTTGCTGCTTGTGCTTGCTGTATCCATTTGCTTTTGCGTTTTTCTGTGTCTGCTTGTTTCCCTTTGTTGGGTGGTCTTGCTGCGTCAGCTCACCGTGCCGCGCGTGCTGACTTGCCTTCACCAGGAGGCCCCGGGAACTGAACCTGGGGCCTCCCATATGGTAGACGGGAGCCCTATCGATTGAGCCACATCTGCTTCCTGGTATATGCTCTCTTGAACAAGCAAAATGCTATTTGTGTGATTCCTGGGAGCTTATTAGCACAGTGGACATATCTTCTCAGCAACAAGTGGAGATCAGGAAGGCTTGTCCAGGTGCATGTACAGACCAGTGAGCCAGTATCTGAAATCAAGACTATGCTTTACATTTATGGGCCATATATTTGAGAGCCTTATCCCCCTCCCCCCCAAAACAAACAAACAAAAAACAGATGGTAGTTCAAATATAATCAATGTGGGTGTTGTATTTTGAAATTAAATTCTCACTAGATACTTGGTTAGGGATGAGGAATAAGAGGGTATGGCTGAGGAGGAAGGGGAATTTCCAATGAACTGTAATACTCAGTCCCTGGCTTCCAAGAGCTTGTATTCTAATTACAGAGACAATAAGGCAAACAGTTTAGCAGTGGGCAAGATAATACAGTATTCAATACCTAATGAGAGCGATCAGACAGTGTTTTTATACATTAGAGAGTATTTCCTCCCTTGGGGGTATTAAAAATGTACGAGGGCATTTTTGGTTGTCACAAGAAAACGATGTTGCTGGCATTCAGTGGTTGGGGTCAGGGATGCTAAGTGTTTTTCAGTATACGGGGTAGTTCTGAATATCGGAAATAGTCCCCCTCAAAATGTTGTAATACCTCTGATGAGAAACACCTCAGTAATTCCAAGAAGAACAAGGGTGCTGTGAGTTCGAGCTGAGCTTGAGGTAGACTTAGGTCCATTTTGTGAGTCAAAGGGTCTTTTCTTCAAAATCAAGGAACTGCCCCACAAAGTGCTTCAGTGATCAAAGTCAATATTTGGTGGCTCTCTGTTTAATTGAAGGGAGGAACTAAGGTGTGGAGGCCCTGGACTAGAGAATAGTCCATTTCTTGATATATATGCTTCATCTTTATATCAATTGTGTATTTTCATGCCTTTTTATATCATCTGTAGTATTTCCACCTTAAAATATTTAAATAGTCTTTATTTGAAAAATACTGAAAAACAAAATTAGATTTGTAAATACCTGTTTTCTAGAGCAGATTGCACCCATTTAATTACCAACAAGAATTTTCAGCAAACTAAATTCTTAAAAAAAAAAGTGTAATTGGCAATCAAAAGCCTTTTTTCACTCTCTCTTCTCTGAAATACTCCTCTACATTTATTGGCAAAGTAGGTAAAACTTGATCTGCTTCAAGAAAAATTGGCCTATAGTCCATTTCTAGACCGAGGATTAGTAGTTACCATGCAGAAATATAAGACCAAAATTTGTATCCCCATATCTAGGATAATGTTTGGCCTATGTAGATGTTCAAAATGCATTTAGTGACTGGATGAGATTTATAATTAAGATTACTTTAGGGATTATAAATAATTATATTTTATAAGTAATTACAAATAAAGGTATTTATAAGTAAGTAAAATTATATTTAGTAATTAAATTCCTAAAATTTTCATCCAATTTATTTAAAATAATTTAGAGGAGTAAATACTGTTATATCTCACTTTAGAAAAGCCTGACTAAGAAATGCCAGAGGATTTGTTTTTAATTATAAGTTTTATGTTACTTGCTTTAAAAATAATTTTTATCTTATATAATAATTTACTTAAATAAAATTATATTATCAACATTGTGATTTCTATATACAGCTTTTATATGGATACCTTCATTATTTACCATTCCAGGTCAAAAGAACAAGTATTATTTCCATATATTTCTTCTATTAAAAATTTCTCTGTGACTCAAGATCGACAATGTAAATAATATATTCATTATTTATAATGATAGCTGTCATGTTTTGAACACATTCTGTGTTCCAGGTTCTTTGCTAAGCACTTTAAGTGCATTTTGTCCTAACAGAAAACCTACCATGTAGTAAAAACTATCATGTATGTCATTTTACAGATGAGGAAACTACAGCAAATGATAATACTGCTCCTTCTACTATATTTTATGTAAATAATACCTAGCAAATACAGTTTTTTAAGGAAAAAAAGGAATGAACTTGTTGCCATGTTGTTTCCTTTATAAGAGAAAAGACAAATACATTGCAGAGTCACCTTGATTTATATTTAGCCCAGAACATTTGTTTTTCCTGATCACAAGCAACTGAAAACTATAAAACATAAAGCATTTGCTAATTACATATTTTAAAGTAGGGAAACAGCTTATTTAAATTAAAAAATAAGTCTGGAGAAGTTTGATAAATGAGGCAGAATTAGCTTCATTTTAGGCGAACTTTCATAAACAATGATAATAACTCACTAAGGAGAATGGACACCAGCAGGTTTGAATCTTTGGTTGCAAGCTGACACTTTGAGGGAATGTTCTTAGCAAAACACTCACTTCAACAGAAATTAGGTCAGCCTTCTGGAACATTTATCATGTATACCTGTCACCAGCAAGACCCGGTTCTTAAAGTGAGTTGAGATCATAAGCAATGGCCACCCCGCTCTCATCTGTACAGGACGCTCTACTCTAAACCAGTAGTTTTAAAAATATGTAAGCTTGACTGAAGCTTACACAAAACCAAAACCAACGTCCTTGTAGTTGCTCTGGGAATTGAATTCCTTAATACTCTGTTTATAGAATTTTGAAACAGCCAATGGGTTCAGTGTATCCTGAAAAATAGTCTGTCCCATGGCTTGTTTGGAATAACATCTAGACTTGCTATAGAAGGCTGTAGGCAGAGGACCCATGTCTGATTTGGAAGGCAGTTGTACCAGCCTCTTGTTGTCCATACCACACAGTCAAGCTGGTTTTTGCCTGACTCAGGATATTATTTGCATATGAGGAAAGTTCACCTTCTACTGACGCTAAGGAGTTGCTAATTTGATATAGAAACTAGAGTAGTTAGCAAAATCCAAAGTTAGGGCAGTTAGCAAAATCCAGAGCACTGGGAGGTAAGGTAGAGTGTATGGTAAAACCAAAACAACATAAATGAGTCATAACCCGATATCCTTTCAGTAACCATGTGGCGTCATTCTGGTGGTTTCAGAGCCATGTCAGCAAGTATGGGAATCCTACATAGGAATTTGAGAGTGTACCTGCGTCAGTGTATATGCATTTCAGCTCCGTGAATGTAATTCATTGAGGGTTGGTTTTGTGGATTGAAATGACTACATTCACCAAGTGGTCAAAACTCTGTATCTACTAGGTTAAGTTACCTTATCTTTGAAAGGAAGTAATCATTCATCTTTTTCATATGTCCTTGTTTCTGTTACCCTAAAAAATTGCTAATGAGATGTGAAATTGACTGAAGAGAAAGATTAAATTATTGAGTGTTTGTGTAGTAGAAGGAAACCAAAGAAAGACTCTAACTTTATATTTCAAGAAAAAATAAAAAGAATGAATGGAAAAGAATAGAAGTTTCAGTTCTGTATTCAGTCATCACACATCTATTGAGGACCTGTCATGTGTTAGACACTGTACAAATGGTGGGGGTAGAAAGATGCGAGAGATGCAGTTC
The DNA here is from genome assembly GCA_029593785.1 of Cabassous unicinctus. NCBI lineage: Eukaryota > Metazoa > Chordata > Mammalia > Cingulata > Chlamyphoridae > Cabassous > Cabassous unicinctus. The sequence goes on from JAQZBX010003202.1 coordinate 21,667, forward strand.
CCATTTTCCTTGAGCTCTTATTCTAGCTATTTGTGTCTATGTGACAGGTCCTTAAACAAAAAATAATGACACCCTATGGAATCATTATTTTTTATGATATTTTCTATGATATTATCTATGATATTTTCTATGTTAACCCATGGAAGGGATTATTTTAAGACACAGGGAAGGAAGTTGAGAACTTAAAGAAATTTTGTCTATGAAAAGTAGCATGAAAACAAAATTTTGTTCACAATCACGGCCCTTAAGAAAGATGGGCCTGTGACTTATGAAAATACATGACAAAAATATGAGATGATTTGAGGGACTGAGCGGGAGAATAAGTTTGGAAGAAATCCACCAATGATTTCTTAGTGGATGAATTAAAAAAAAAAAAAAAAAACTTTCATTATTACACTCTATTAAGCCAGGACCAGGAAACAATTTCTAATCAGCACTCTGATCTGGGCAGAGATTGTATAGTCTTTTGTACCAGGCCTCAGATCTGTGTTCTCTATTCAGGCATGCTCACTTCCAGCTGTCGTCATTGAAATCCCATATAATCTTCCCAGGTCAAAGGGCAGTCACCCATGGCTGCTGCAGTTAAAAGGTTATGCTGATTTCTGTTGTCAAATATTGCCCCTTTTCTCTTCCAATCACTCCCATTCTACTTTTTTTTTAACAAGAAAAATCCAGCCTAGAATTGTACTACATGACTTTAAAGTCTTAAAAGTGTTCCTCCATTGTGTTAACACGACATGGCCTGAACAGTCTAATTCATTCTGTTATATTTCACAAAGAATTTTCTGGTACTTCTAAAATACTTTTGTGTTTGTGCTAGGCCAGTAAACTTCAAAGTATAATGGCCCACGTAATTTGTGGCATACCAGAGTATCTGAAGAAATGTATAGTGTAGATTCTATAATTTAATAAACACTGTGAATTATGGCATCAGTAACTAAGAAACTGCGAAGTAAATGAGCAAAAATTGCAAAGTGAATGACTTTTGCAAAGATGAAAGCATTTTGTATTTTGTGGTTCTAAACATTAATTTTATTATATATTTGGAAAACTATATCTAAATATATGTAAAATCTATGTTATAGATTATTTTTTCTACTGTAGTCTTGGAAAAATAGCTGTAAGGATTTTCTAAAACTATTGCTTCAATTCATCAATTATTTTCTTCCCATGGTTGGTGAATCCAAATCAGTGCTAAATATTGTAAAATTAGCAACCTTGTCATTGCTTGTGTCCTGAGTGTTGTAGCAAGCAAGGCTTTCTGTTTAATTCACAGCCATGTGAATTAAACCTGAAAAGGAAGGGCAGGATGATGGGCATTAAGGGTTTTTGCTGTTTTATATCCAGAAACCAGCGTAGCCCTCAGGTGATCCAGTTTCACGTCTGTTTCGTTTAAGATAATCCATTTCTGATGTATTCAGGGAATAAATTTCCTTATTTTTTCTCTAGTATATGTAAGGTTTCATAAGCAAAAACTGAAACTTTTACAAATAGTTTGATCCATTTACAGATTGCCAGATGTTTCCTGTCCAAGTTTAGGAAAAAATCTTGATTCAGAACATAAAAACAATCAGGTTTCTTAAAAATTCCTTTAAATGCAAAACCAAGTTATTTATAAAATAACATTAAATTTACTGTGCATCAAAAACATCAATTAATTTTAAAATATTGAAATTATAAAATATTGATCTTATGCTAATGATACTGGAACTTACCTTTTCTAACATGATCTAAAACTTTCTCTAGTTTGTGTTATTGTGTGTTAAAAAAAAAATTCCTTAAGGCAAGTGTTTCTCTGTTCTTATACAGTACTGATTTGTATTTGGGGCCACTTGCAAAAGAACTATTTCTTTTTATATTCTTAGTATATGCACAATTCTAAATGTTTAGAGGGAATGGGAATATTAATTTGTTGACATTACAAAACGATGAAAGAAAGGATATTTAGACTGGAGGAGAGAAAATTAGGGATTGAGAGGCTATCTTCAAATATTTGAAAAGTAGCAATATGGAAGAGAGATCAGATTTATTCTGTTTATTCCCGAGGACAAATTTGAGGTAAATAAGGGGACATTACAGGAAGGCAGACATAGTCAATGAATTATTAAGAAAACAAAACCTTCATATTGTTTTATTAGTTTCAAATATTTTGTTACAACACAATGAGGATTACTCCATTGCAAGATGATCTTTAAGGTCCCTTCCAGTTCCAGAACATCCTCTGATGGTATGCATCCAATATTTGCAAAAATACAAATAAGAAAAACCATTTTTAACAATTTATGTATTTTTTTTGATATCTGATATACTTTAATTAATTGTTCAATCACTTATAACTTATAAAGTCTTTGTGTGAAGCCATTGGATGGTCAAATTTAATTTAATGAAATGGCACTCTTCCCTTATTAACTGCGGGGATTGGTGAAAAGATGGACAAGGCCTTTGGATTACGCTGTATGATCAAGTCTCTGGTGTTTTATATGTTGCGTTAAAGATTGAATAAAACTTATTATATAAGGAAAACAAAACAAATCTGTGTTATAATACCAATTCTGCCACTAGCTGTGTGACTTTAGGCAAATCACTTAATCTCTCTGAGTTTCTGCTTCCTCTTTTGTAAAATTAGATTAATATTGCCAACCTCATACAGTTGCAGTGGGGATTAGAGGTAATAAAGCTAAAGTGCTTAGCAGAGTGCCAAACACATAGTAAATACTGGATAATTGAAAGCTATAATTTTGTGACAATTAATACTATGTATTGAGGTTCTGCGGATAAGTTTTTTTTCAGATGGGTGGCTTAGCTTTATGATATCTGTCACTTGGTTTGATCCATTTTCCTAATGTAGATAGGTTAAAGTGATTGCAATTTAAGATGTGGAGTCTCCTTGGGCCTTGCATTAAAAGTGTTAATTAGATCCACTTTATGCTCAGATTCTACTTTATGCTCAGCACATTGCTATTTAAATGGGAAAAGTGGAAAGGGAACAACATACACAATGTCTCTGCAGAACACTTGGGAAAAACAAATGCCCTTGTCAAATTGTTTGGGAAAGAGTGAGTTAAATAATATTAAGAAAGCTTATTGCAGAAATTTTCAGAAGCTTTAACATGTAAGCATGCCTTGCCACTCTCTAAGGGTGAGCAGTGAGAGTAGAAGTTGATTGTATCACTTTCCAGGTAGTGGCCACTCCTCACCCTGAGGCAGTCTCTAGCTGTCAGCCATGGATATAAGGGGGCAACCAGCAGGCTCGGCAACAGGGGGATAGTGCAACTGTCTTTGTTAGTGTTTCATTTTTCCTAGAAAAGTTTCCTATAAGGACCCAATTTTAGATCAATACATTACTGGAAATCTTGGAGTTAATATCTGCCTTGACTGAGAATGAAGCCCCCAAGAGTAAGGAGCTTGTGTTACTTCCTGCTGTGTCCTCAGAGCCTAAGACTGTGCTTGCCACATGACAGGCATTCAATAAATATCTGCCAAATGAACAGTGTAGACCAAAATAGTGACTTTATCTATATGGAAATCTTTGAATGAGCAATGATGGCAAAAAAAAAAAAAAAAGATGGCAGATTAGGTGTCTTAATTATTGAGTAACAGTGAATGAGCAGGGGTGGTAAATTTGGAGGAGCAGCAAAAAATGGTCAACAGTCTATCAGTCCCACTACACATATTCTAAAACCTCTTTGTGCCTTGCCTTATTTTCAGTTGACTACATTTTTCCCATACTAGTGATAATTCTTTCATGTATTATAATAAACCTGAATGACAATCATAACCATATTACAAATGCGTTTATAACAATTCCTTTAATCTGAGAATCGCATAACACTTCATCCATATTATTAGTTGACAAGTATCATTTTCTTGTTTTTCAAATTTTCAGGCACAACTTCCTAGATATAGAAGTATGTCATTCTTATTGTCAGTACAATAACATATGTTAATCCTTTAAAGTTTACCATAAGCAGATGAATTTTCCTCCACCATGATAAAGATTAATCGTACAAACAGACTGTATATGGCTTTTTATTGCTAATATATTCTTCTTAGTGTCTGATTGAATTTTGTTCATTTGTTTTAATATAAGGAATTATTTTAAAAATAAAATGTCTCAAATGTCACCAATGAGTGGCAGAATAATTTAAATAGTCAATGTATAGTCACAAATCAGACCAAAATTTTAGAATTTGATCTTAATATACTAGCAGAAACATATCCCCCGCCCCCCCAAAAAATCCTGCTTTCTAAGATATCCCAACTTAAGAGTACAGAAGTAACATATCACTGTAAGTTAAGCTAATAGTAATTTACATTGTGCTTTAGAGGGTTTACTGTATAAGGCTATCTCAAGTCTCTCATTTTAATCACTAAATAAATATTTATTACACACCTCCTAAGAACAGGGGATTGTGCTGGGCTCTGTGGGCAATGTAAGATATTAAGACACAACCCTGCCCGTCCCTAGTTTGTTGTAGGAGAGCAGAGACAAGACATGTTAAATAATTGTCAAATACGGGGGAAAGCGGCTAGACAAGTAGAGCCGAGAAATTCTATTCACTTTAACAGAATTTATTGAGCACCCCTAAAATGTACAAAGACAGGGGAAGGGGAAAGATCAAGGAGGCTCATAAGCCAGTAGGGAGTTTACAGAAGCAGAATTTAAAATTCCAGAGAGGAGTGTGAGTGAGGTAAGTCTTTCTTTAGAAGGACTAGAATGTAAATTCTGTGAGAGCAGATCCCTCAGGGTCCTGCACAAGTCCTGCACATCACAGGCATCCATAAATACTTGTTTAATATAAATGGAGTGAGAAGGAGGGTGCTCTTTTCCCTTCCAGTGACACCAGCATGCCAGCATGGAAAGGCGCAGTCCTTGGCCGTCTTTTTCAAGTGATGGAACCTTATTTACCAAAGAGAGACGAGAATAGAGAGATGTTCTTTTTGATTAACTTACCTGCGTACTGCGGTTTGCTGACATCCATTAGCCAAATGAGACTTGATAATTTAGGGCTGAGAGCCCCTTGATATACCAACTGGGAAAAACAAAATATCTTGTGTATAAACTTTACTGCTTGAATATAAAATTAACTTTGTTTTGTGGATATCCAAACTTTCTTTAAAGGCCAACTCTCCGAATGCTTTGTTTCCAGCTGTTACTTCCCCTGACCTTTGAACAGTTCTGCAAGGTTACCTGTCTCTCTGCAAATCTAACTTTCCCTCTTCTGCCTGTTAAAAGATAGATAGATACTCAGTTCCTCCATGAAATGAAATTTGCTTTCCATATAATGGCATTTTCCATAATAACTGGCTGATATCATCAAGGTAAAGAGAGCTGCTTCTCCTAACTACCCATAAAAGAATTTAGTTTTTTATATTTCTACCTCCCTCAGAAAGTCTAATCTCTCACTACTGTGAGTTTGACTGGCTCCAAGATATTGAAATCTGTACTCTAATTGGTAATTCATTGAACAAGACTTCAGTGAATGAACTTTTTTAGCCATTTTATATAAAATGAAAAAGGATCTGATCCTCATTTCAATCTCCTATACAATTGCTCCTGAACAATGGTTCAGAATTGGAGAGATAGCCATATCATTGAGCAATCTGGCTTTTCATCTAAGACATACTTAACAAAAGTATATGTTTTGCAGTCATTTCTGAGAAGGCCTATTCAAAATGTAAATCTTGGGACCTTTTGGGAATGTTTAATCAGCTTTCCAACTGAGGATCTTTTAATGCTAACATCTGAATTTGAAATTGCTTAAATGTATCTTTTTATTTTCTTTTTCACTGTTCTCGCAATCTTCAATAAAGCAGAACAACCAGATTAGTGTAATTTCCCTGAAAGTCATTTTTATGATTTGGTTTTTGTTAGTGAGAATGAAATATTAATCTACTCAGATTCGCTTAGTAATTACGTTAGCCATGTCACTTTTTCCGTCATTTCTTAGGTTTCATTTCTCATTGCTGTTTTCTTATAGAGTTCATCAGTGGGTTTCCAAATAATTGGTGGAGGAACAAAACCAGTTTCATAGCCATTTAAAGTTACATGCAGTGTTTACATGGAACTTTCCTTGGGGGCACATCATAAACATAATCTAGCCAAAGAAGAAGATCCGATAATCTGATAATACAGTGAAGAGATGGTTATGTCAGGACTTGTGAAATAATTATACTCTTTATTTTTATTTTCATGATCTGATTATTGTGCATTCACATATATTTTATGTTCTAAATTACACTCCACCAAGATAAAACATAGGAAGCAGGTTGCTCGTAGGAGAAGGAGGATCAAATTGTTACTTTTGCAATGACTCTCTCAGTAACGTAAGATCCTAATTTTAGCTTGGGACTAGATCTCTTTTTTTTTTTAAAAGATTTATTTATTTACTTACTTTCATCCATTTTTAACCACTCCCCCCCGCCCTGTTTTTCCTGTTTTTGTGTCCATTCTCTGGGCAGTTCTCTGTGTCTGTTTCCTGCCCTCTCTTCTCATACTTCTCCTCCCGTCTTCACCGGCATTCGAGCTTCAGGACCTTCGATGTGGGAGAGAGGTGTCCTACCGCCTGCGCCACCTTAGTTCCTGGTTTCTTGGTGCATCTCATCTTGGCTCTCCCTTGTGTCACTCTCCTGTTATGTCATCATCTTGCTGCGTGGCTCGGCGGGGCCTGATGGTGCACCCGCACGCGGGGCCTAGGGGCCTCACCCGCTTGTGGGGCCTGACGGCCTGCACGCCTTCTCTATTTTTCTTTTTTTAAATTTTTACCGGGAGGTCCCAGGGGTCGAGCCCAGGTCCCTCCATATGGGAGACAGACGCCCAATCATTTGAGCCACATCCATCCCCTTGCTGTATCTCTTAAGGTTGACCAAAGATACCTAGAGTTACAGTCATTTCCCATATAGGATGGTCATATAATAAATCAGGCTTAGTTTATTACCAGCATTCAAAAACCAGACCTAGGGAGAAAAACTAGGTCCGGGGACACATGCATGGTTTCTAATATAGCGAATATTTAGCCTACCCTGATTATCACAAAATCAGCACAGCGAAAATATTTGCATGGGACTAGATCTTTTGTTTGTTCGTTTGTTTCATTTTATTTTGTCCTTTATGTCTATTAAATAATGCTACACTTCAACTCTATTTTTACTTGGTCTCTCAAATTATGAGCCATAATCATAACAGGAAAATCCCCAGACATTTCTTTTTAGAGAACCTGATGTCACCTTCTTGAGTGGAGGCTTAATCTAAATGGATTGCCCATCCTATAGTAGTTCTCATTTAGCTTAGAGGAACTATTTGGACAGTTCATTTCAATAGTTTTCAAATACAGATTAGCTCAATTTTGTTTCAAACTAAATTTCTAGAAATTAGGTTGCGAGAGAAATAAGGCATCTGTCAAAGTTTTTATAAAACAGAAGACAAGCATTCTTTAGCCCTGTTTGAATTTTGTTCATTCAGGAGCATCTCTGGAGTATGTAATGTGTGCCAGGGAACACTGTTTCAGGAGCTGGAGGACCAGAGACACAGAAGAGACTATCTCTGCTCCAAAGAGCTTACAGTCTAATATGAGAAAAGGACAAAATGCAGTTCCATTTATAATCCTCCAAAACATGGCAATTTGTGCATGTGTTCATGTGCATGGCATGTAACAAGTTTATTAGCACATATACTGTGCCATAGGTAAATTCTTTCATCTTAGTATTGGGCAAAATCTAGCTTTTATCAATAACATAAATTTTATTTCTGGATTGGTCTGTTTTCTTATGTTGTATTTCTTAAAGGCATTTTGAAGAACAGCTTCAAAAAACAGTTATTTCAAAGAACAGTTTTTATTTCAAACTTATTTCAAGAATTCCATCAGCCAACAACTTCTCCTCTAACCCTAATTTTAAAGCAGGCAATTAAGCTGATCCTAAAGTCAGATCTCTTAACCAGGGTCTGTCTATGTGAGACTCATAAAATCAGGAGGTTTTAGAGGCAGGGTGGGAAGCTATACATCATTGACTATATATTGCTTGCCATTTATAAGTCTTACTTTCTGAATATACCATAAAAGTAAATGAACAATTGCTGATAGAGGTAATACCAGATATCTTGAAGGAAATTAACTTTTATTAGTATAAAAGAAACAGATGCAAAATTCAAAGCTTAAGCAACTTTTGAACCATTTATTTATCTTTTCTCAAAAAAGTAGAAATAAACCAACACAAAAAAGTTCATGTTTTCTAAACAAATTTGAATTTTTATTTGTGTTCAAAAAATTTGTTTTCGTGTTTCAAAGGTTCAGACTTGCTTTTTCTGTACTGGCTTTTTAAAGATTTCCCCCGTGGAACCTCTAGAAATGAAGTAAACATGTTTAAATCTTGTTGATTTGAATGACGAGATAGCTAATCCTGATCAGATGTTTCTTTAGAGCATAATGTTTAAAAACTATTATGGAACTTAGCTATCCTGGATGTTTCCTAGGCATACTGTTTTCATCACAATTGTTAAGATCGCAGAGGTCACTCGAGGTAACCATTTATTTTCAATCATCTTTTGTTTCAGATTTCCTGTTGAAATTTTTCTTTTGAACCATTTAGAAAATCACCCAGTGGTTGTGTCATTGCTTCCCATAACCTCCAGATTCAAACCAAAAACCCATCTACATAACTAAATGACTGTGCCCTCCCACATAAATTCTGGCTAGAGCGGAGTCTGAAATTAGATGTCACTTTTTAAATCATAACGAAACTAATATTTAGAATTCTGCTGTCAAATGTCTACTATTTATGACACTTTGTTTTCTTTTGTTTTTGTTTCCCCAGGACATTTGGGCTTCCAGGACAGTTTTGTCACATCAGGTGTTTTTAGTGTGACTGAGCTAGTAAGAGTGTCACAGAGTAAGTATAATCTTGCTTTGATTTAGTACAGATTTGCCTTGGGTTTGTGCTTACTTTCTGTCTATGCATCTTAGAGACATAAATAGCTTTCAGAATCCCCTTTTCATTCACCCATTGGAAGAATTTTGCCATGAAATTTGACAGCCAAGAATTTAAATCAGGAAAAATTAAATATCATTTTCATGTGAGGCATGGGGAAAGAGACTGAAATCCTGAACATCTCCTATATTCCCTTGCTTATAGTGTGAACTTGGTTAAAGAAAATTCGGACGCTTCCCTGATTTCTAAGAAGTTCTGCATTTTTAAAGAATTTGTTTTTGACCTTTAAAGAATGCTAATGCCCTTAGCATGAGTGACACAGTACAGCATGATCGTTACCAGCTTGTCGATACTCACTAACAACAGTGAATTAAGAGTACCTGTCACCACCCTGTTCCATTGATCAAACGGCCATTGATTGTATTTTTGCTATGACATAATCCAGACAGTCCAAGGAGAAGGTATAGGATTCTCTATCTGTTTCTCTCTCTCTCTCCCTCTCTGCCCCTCTCCACACACACATGTATATCTCTTTGCCTTCCCTCAAGTATATCTCTTTGTTTTTATTTAAAAGTGAATCTACCAAGACTGTGATAGTCTATACCCCAATAAGAACAAGGAAAAAGAAATGCCAATTATTAAAATTTTTTACCCCCCCACCTACTTAAAAAACCATTTGTAGATAACATTAATGCTGTTAAAGTTCGTTTCAAGCTGCATGAAATCTTTTGTGGAATGAGGTGGAGTAAAAATGAATATTCTCTTTTCAAGTTCTCATTCATTGTGTTATAGTCTTGCAGGATTGACATAGTCCCATGACAAGATGTTAGGTCAAGCAAGCCAAACCATCCCTGATACCACAGCCTCTGATTCTGTCTGTTCTTGTTTCAGTCATTCATAGGCTAGAAGACTGCAAAAGTCCTGAAAGTGGGACACAAAGTAGGGCAGGGAATCCTGGGCTAGGGGGGTAGATAGAAAGAGAATCTAATGTCTTCTGAGCACTTTACTGTCTGCCAGGCACTGGGCTAGGTTTTCCTATATGTTACATAGATTAATCCTTGAAATAAACTTGTCAGAAAACAAATTACCACCATTTTACAGATGAGTTAAATTGTGACTCTAAGTTGGTTCCCTGAAGTCAAACAGGTAAATGGTTGCACTAAGTCTGTGTAATGCCAGAATCCATACTTTAGACTGGTAGGAAGGAACTTGAAACTGCAAATAGCTTGAAGGTAACTCCAGGTGATAGAGTTCTGGGAGTCAGGGATCCTTGGCCGATGTTGAGGTGTTCCAGTGTGGGGTAGTTGCAGCACTAAGGAATGAGGCATTAGAAACAGCAGTTGTGACTCAGGATAGAGGAATTGCTGCATTATCACTGTGTGATTAAAGGAGCAACCAGTTAAGTAGATATTAGATTGCCTTGTTAACCTGGGGGATATATGCTGCCCTAGTTGTAGCCCAACAGATTAGCCAGTTATTTTTCATAGTTAAAAGTTTATTTATGTGTGTGTTTTATTTTTTAAGTCTTTTGAAAGTGGCCAATATCCCACATTTATTTTTCTTGTAATTGTAATAATAATAGTACTAATAATGGAGAGAATAAACACCACAGTATACCTGTCATATTATCATTATCAGGGAAATACATTCATTGAGCTCTTTCTGGGATCTAAGCATAGCCTTAAAGAATGAAAAGGAAAAAAAATCCTTTTAACTCTAAAATTGGGGCCCAAGACCATTTTATTCTACCCTGGCGATGGTGTGCCTCCAGTCAGTCTTTCACTACCACCTCAAGGCTGAGGATTATTTGAGATGGCCCACACTGCTCAGAACCACTGCCAGGATCACGTCCTTCTTCCACTTCCTGTATTTCCCTCTAAGGTCCTGTATACCAGGGCTTATCAGTTCCAAGCTTGATTAGACCTCCATTCATTCCAAGATAGCATGGCTGCCCACCTTCAAGACCACCAGAGGGTATGGCTGGATGGGAGACTGAATTTGTGGAGGGACCTGGTTTTGTTTCCTGTCCCTGTTTAAGGGGTCATGTCGATGCCTGGCATCGTGAGCATCCTTTGGCTCTCTTGAATGCTCTTTGATTCTGTGCACTGCTGTGTAATCGCTCTAGGACTCACTCACACATGGCCTCATGCTGACGGAAACTTTTTGGCAAGAGTGGGACTGGACTGTGTCAACTAAATCGTGGCTTCAGGCCAAACTGGTCCACTGCGATCCAGAGCACCCTCCCTCTTGGAGATCTTTAATCCAGGTTTGTCAGGGTATATTTCACAAGATTGTTTTGGCTACTGGGATAAAGATCCCCCAGCTCATGTTTCCTCACCCACACACCTTTCTGAAAGACTTAACACATAGAGAAGTCACATGATGGAGTAGAAATCTAAATTCTTAACCCTTTACTACAGTGCTGCCACCTTCCCTGTGTTGGAAAAGCTGAGTCCATTTTAGAGTTGCAGTGAAAACTTTATACTTGAGTGGTGCTGGGTCACATTCTGCATCCTTGAAATAGAAAAAAGCTAACTGGCACATAAGTTGATTAAACTTATGATGGTTAGCTCTATTAGCATGATGCAATAATAATATGAAAAATGACATCTAGCATTTATTAAGCATATTCATGTACCAGACATGCTAGGTACTTTTAAACATTATCTCATTTAATCTTCCTATGGTTGGTGTTATGTCTGTTTTTATAGATGAGTAGACCGTGAAGCTCAAAGAAGTTAAGAAACATGTTCTTTTCCCTTTACCTGCAGTCTGTCATGTCCTCTCCTATGTCTGCATTATAGAATTAAATAGAACCCAAGGATTCTATGCTTTTAATGATTAGTCATTTCTTGTTACAGTTGATAAATTTATGACTTATTTATTTGGGCATTTTTTAAAGGTTAAAAATATTTTCATGAAACCAAAACAAGTAAAAATACTTAATTTTTTTCCTGGATATTTTAATAGCCTCGATTTCTTAGAAATTCTTCTGTTGTGTTGCAGATGCCTTCTTAATTTCATCTTATCTATCCCTCTCCCTTTGGGTCTACCAATCACACCTAATTTTCCATATATGATCTGGAAATTTTACACTAATGGCGACCTTAGCTTGAAATTTTTTCCTCCTTCTGGATCTTTAGTTTCCAATTTTTAAATTTGCTAATATAAAGATTTACTTTCCCCAGGTTTCCAGTTAGTTTCTGTTTTAGCTTTTTTCCTTTTAAATTTAATAAGGGAAGGGAGAGTGCTATTTCAGTATTTCCTCATGAGAATTCACTGAAATAACTTTGTGCTAAGTTTGTTGTTTATAATAGTATTTCTACAAAGGTGGCAGTGGCAGAGAAACTCAAGAGAAAGCTGCTGGCTTAGCTTCACAAAGCCAGAGGTGAAGGGGTCAGGTGACAAGGTTGCTTGGCATTAAATTATACTGATCTGAGACATGGAGCTGTTGGAATCAGGAACTCTTGCTGGCAGACTGAACCCACAGTCTCCACTATCTCCTTTCTCACCCTTGCCTCCTGCCCACCCCCCCTTTAATATTTTGCATTATCATCTAAAGTCCAAGAAAAGAGATACTGTTTCTCTTAGCAGCAGGGAAGTGCTATAGCGTAAAGACAAGTGTATATTTGTTCCCTTCCCACTTTTCTCCCCACCTGAAAGTAGTTCTACTTATTTATTACTTTGTTGCAGGGCAGGGGGAAAAATAGAGACCAGAAGGCACCATACCAGAGAGAAAGAGTATTCTCTGCTTTGAGGGAGGGGGTTTACAAGGGCTAACAATGTGGTTCAGACTCACTAAAGTTGTTTTAGCATAGTACTATGAGGAAAGAGGCAGGAACCATCTGTTGAAATGGCTCTTATGTGACGCTACATTTTCAAACAAAGACTTGTAGAGGCATTTTCAGATTGGTCTCTTTCCCATGAAGTTGCTACAAAGAGAGCCCACTCTACTGGCTACTAAACGATGCTGCCTAGATAGCTCTTTCTTTCGACAGCCACTCTTTTGTTTGTTTTGCACCAGTGTTTTCCTCAAAGTATGTGCTTTGAGGCTGTCGAATATCCTTTCTGGTATGAACACAGAAAGTTCTCCCTAAAAATCCTCTGCTTCTGCCCATTTCCTTCTAAAGTGCTGACTCTATTTTACTTGAAGTTGGTGGAGTGACTCTGAAACCTTAAATACTTCACTGGGAAAGAGGAAAACCACAAATACACACAAGCCATTGTGACTCCTGCCTGGTGGGTTTTAATTTCCTAGCAGTGGTTTGTACACCCGAGCCGACTGCAAGGGTTAAGTAAACTTCGTGGCTGGGAATGACTTCATGGCCCTGGAATTTTGAAAAGCCAGGGTTCTCAGTATGCTGTGGCCAGCCTTAGAGTCTTTGGGTGTGAAAACCACTCTCAGTTACCCAGACTGATTTTGGTTCCTGTTGCACTGCTGCAGAATCTATTAAAATCCAGCAGCTGAATTGTCCTGGCTCTGCCACAGAGCTGGGCTGCTGGGCTGGCTACAGGATTCCCGAGCTGTTTGTCAATGGAGAGTGAGAGTGAGAGTGAATGGAGCCAGCCGTATGCCTCAGCCTGGCATGAGGTGGCACCCTAGTGGCTGTTTTCTGCCTTAGAAATGTGCACTCTTTCTATATTCTCACACAGGAATCGTCATTAAGAGCCAAACAGCGGCTCATGTTCAAACTTCTTTTTTAAGTCTCCAGGACCAGTGTGTATCTTTGAGTACCCATATTCATATACTTAGATTTTCCAGCCAGCACTGCAATAAGAACTGTTGACAATATTCTAAACTCATATGATGGAACTTTAGTAGTTACAGAATTAATTCAGCTACATGGTACAATAAGAAAATTAAGCTCCTTGGTAGGAATAAGCCTAAACTTGAATATACTAAAATGTCCTTACAAAGAAGAACTAATGAGGAAATTGATATAGGATAAGAAATTTCAGATGTTCACGTATTTGGGGGTACCATTTAGATATTTGTGAGAATTTAGACCTTTATTAAAGTATATTTGGGGTGGATATTTGCGTTTGGAACTTTATTTTCTGGACAAATGGTCTCTTGGGTCTCCTCTGTTAAAAAAACATTGTAGCTATGATCATTGCATGGAAATTAATTTTAAAATAGGTCATATTGTTAAGCAGGTTATTCTTTTGAAAGAAACCATTTGGGTTTGAGCATTAAAGGAAGAAACAAAAAGATTATAATAAAAAATAGACTGCAGCCCTAGCATGAATAGTTGCTGTGACCTTGCCTTTTGTTTGCCATTACACAATTCAATGGCAGTCCACTCAAACTATGCTCTCGATCAATATCCTATTAAAGCAGCACAAAAAGTCTCCATAAACTTAGTGGTTAGCTATGTTTATAAATGGAACTCAGCATAATTAGATGGTCAATAGTAGGCCCTACTAGTAATTTTAAAATGAACATCACACATTTTATATCTGTAGAAGTCAATGGCACCTCTTCTAGAGTGAGGGTATGGTATGTAGTAGACAAAAGAATGGAAGTCCTTTTTTTAAAAAAAATCATAATGTCTATCTCTCAAATGCAGTGTTTACAGAAAATCTAAGTTATGAAATAGAAAATGTTGATTGGCCCTATGTATTTTTTTCCCATTTTGCCTACCTAAGCCACCTTATTTTGAATATACTCTGACATTGCAAATGTTTCATTTTCTAGCTTTTATCAAACCCCCCCATAGAAAGATAAAATCATAAATACTGCCATACTCTTTAGTGAGAAAAATATCAGTCTGGCTGGCTTAATTTAGTGGATTTCATCTATTATAATTGAAATTGAATTAATTCAGTGGGAAATTTTGTTGTATAAATTTTTTCTTTTAATTTTCTTGACATATTTGGGGTGAATATTTGGACAATAACACTGGCAGCAAATGAAATGAACTGGTTGTAATGGAAATATTCTTCACACTGTGCTTTCTTCTGAATCCCAGTTCACCCTCTTTACCCAATAGAGAATGAGCCACATAGGGTGAAATGTGTCCCTACTGCCTGGCTGACTCTGGGCTCAGCTAACTCAGCCCCACAAATCGAGATGGGGACACACCTTGTGTTTAAGTTGTGCCCTGACAATGAACCACCCTGTTGGCTGAAGTTGGAACTATGGCAAGAGCAAGGTTATGACATCAGTGGATCCATCAGTCAATGCTCTGTGCAAAGGTTTGGTCCTTTCAGTTAGGCTCACGCTCCTACAACTTTCCTGGTTTGAGCTGGCAATGAGGGTTCTCGTGGCAGGATTTGGGTGACTTTTGTTCTCTGTTCCCAGCTGAAGCTCCTGCTAAATTTACCAAATTATGAACCCTCTTATAGTAAAAATTTTGACCCAGAACATATAATACCTTGATGTACATATTAATGTCTAGTCACGATCTCTATTAGTATGTTCATCTATTTCTAATATTTTCTAGGTAACTTGTTTTTATGCTTCCACTGTATAATGTATTATATAAAATCTGTATTCCAGAAGGCAAAATGGTATCACAAAATAGCCCAGGATATAGAGTCGGGTGGTCAGGCTTTGTCTCTTATTAACTATATGACTTCAGGCAATATTTAACCTCTCTCAGTTGTATTTTCCTCATAGGTAATGATCATTTATTCAATCAACAAATATTTATTTAGCACCAACTGTGTGTTGGGCCTAAGTCTGAGTGCTGGAAATAGAAATATCTCTCAGGAGTGTTATGGGGATTAAGTGAGAGAATATTGAGTGTGTAACATAGAGTGGATGCTCAATTATGATAGCTCCCAAAGTTATTATCGAACAATGCCTCTGTACCTGATCTATAATTCTGTGCTCAAAACTAATCATTGAGTTGACCATACTATCAGCAAGGTAATTACATATATCGAATTAAGAATTATATTAAATTTATTCAATCTGTTATTGAGTTTATTCAGTTTATTAAAAGAACAAATCTAGTGACCCCTTCAGAGTTGCTACTTCTGATAAAATTAGAAGCATGCCAATAGTAGATCAAATTTATCCACTTAGGAAGCCAGAAAATTCTTGTTCCTCAAGTTTTCAGCCAAAGCCTATGTTTCCACATTATTCTGGAAATTGCTTTCCCAGGGTATCTCATGGATAACAGGATGTTCTAAAATTCTCCATCTCACTCTGACACACTAACAACTTTATAAGTGGCTAGCCACACCTGGGTTATTTGTATCAGAGTTTTTAAAAAGAGTTTTTGAAAAGAGTACTTAGTTCTCTACTATTTGAAAAATTCTGTATCACTTATAATATGAATAAAAACTCCCTGCGAGTAACAGCAGCATGCTGGGGGTCATTAGTGACAGTGTGGTTATTAGTAAGCCTTTATTTGTGCACTTGTAAGCCTCAGTTTTTTTAAGAGCAGATATTTACACCCAATAGATGGAGAAAGGACATTCCAAAGTCCTGACAGAAACCGTGTGTTAGCCCACAAACAATAAGACCTCAAATGTTATTGAGAGTTTGCCTGTGATATAGTATATATCATCTGTTGTGGTAATAATACCTCACTCTTGCTATTTAGAAAGACTGTTGGTGATTCTGTACTCATGTCTAGGATGAAACTGGTGATGTCGACATGCAGCAAAGCCATACCTTAGGTCAAATACTGGAATTGAGGATTTCTCCATAGATGGAGGAGGAAAAAATAACAGTTCTTAGTGAAAACATTGAGAAACATTGTTATAGACAGCTACGGATTGGTAGCTTGATGTAGTTTGGTTTCCTAACAGCTAATGGTCAGATAGTCCCAGTGCACTCTTGGTTAAGGGGCTTATATTTAGGAACCCTTCCCTTCCCTGGTTTATAGATCATCATGGTGAAAAGATCTTTGAGGCCATCAAATCTGTCTTCTATCAGGGAGGCCTTATCCCATGGCTGATGCTGTGTCAGATACTAAATGGGTACCACATTTGACCTCAACCAAAAGCTAAGACAAGATGACACTCTAAAATGCAGAAAATCAATTTCAGTCCCAAAGGCAGAAGCCACTAATGCAGGAGATCAGTCAGCATTGCTAACCCCTCCATGGATTGCTCTGTTAGACCAAGTGTCAGGGCCCTTCAGCCAAAGGAACACTGGTGGACACTCTTAACACTAAAGATCTGTGAAAACAAAGTGAGAACAATGAGATCGAAGTTTTGCCAGTTAAGTGGTAGGTGATAATTATTTTTCTATTTAAGGTCTTGTTGAATCCATCTCCCCTGTAACTTATGGACATCTCTTTGAGCAGAGAATGGTGCAAAGGAAAGAAAAGGTGTTTAGAACTAAAGGCTTCACCCCTGTTTCCTTGGGTAGATATCAAGAAATATGTGGGTCCAAACCCTGCTCTGTCATTTATTTAGCTGTGTGGTCCCAGCCATGTTGTGTAACCTCAGAGTGTTTAAGTTTTCTCATTTGTAAGTGTGTAATCCTAGCACATATTCCCTAGGGATCCTGTAAGGATTAAGTGAGATAAATTAAGGAAAACCTAGCACATTACGTGGCACATAAGTGCTTGATAAATATTAGCACTTAGCTATTTTTCATTAACATGCTCTTACAGTGTCAGTTCATTTCAATAAACATTTATTGCATATATTAATATATGAAGGGTCCTGTGCTGTATACTGAGAGGAATACAGAAATAAATAGGAGAAAATTTCTTCCTGTGTAGCAGTTTATATCTAAGTTTCTTGAGATCCAAGACTCTATGGCAGCAAAGGTTCCTGAATATAATTAATTTACAAATGGAGCTCACAATAATTATCTGGCCATGATAAACCAACTTTATGATGTGGGGTGGAGTGGAAAAGGGCATCAATGAATTGTTCCTATTTTAATAAAAGGGAAACATTTTCAGAAATAAAAATTCCTGTAGTTGCCTCCCTCTGCCACTTTTGCCACAATAAACACACATATTCCTTAACTTGTATCCACAATACGTGAATGTGTGAAAACAGGGCTCTTTCTGTGTTAGCAAGTGTCCTGGATGAGGTTGCAAGCATTCTACTGACTTTTGGCATCTAATACTGCATTTCATTAAAAAGCATTGCTAAAATCTTATAATGGGAAATCCTTGTTTTATATAGAGGGAAATCCTTGTTTTAGTTCAGTGCTTTTTCTTTTATGTTCTTGTTTGGAAAACCATGCTCCTAGCCTGGCTTTGGTCAGACCTTTTAGAGTGCAACGTAGAAAAAGGAGTTCAGCATAGGATTTACAGACCAGAAATCACACTTGGCAAAGGAGTTGTTGAAGACTGTGGTGTAGAAGCTGCAGAGAAAGTACCTTTATGATTGATTTCCGTTCAAGTCAGACTGACTGCAGCGTGGTCATTTTTCTAACCCATAACTGCTCACACTGCAGCAGTCTGCTATCTGCAGGGTGTCTGAATTATAGCAGTCAATGTCCGTGTTACCTCTTACACAAATTACTTACACTCGTTTCTTTTTCCATGCAAATTCATCAGTTTTACAACCCCTTGTAGCCACAGTCAGGAAACTCTGGCAGAGAGCACAAATTGATAAAATGAGTTAATTTTACTATACTTACTTTTTTCTTTCTAAAAGCCCTCTCTCATAGGCGGTGTTCAGGAAGCATATTACGGTAAAAGGAAGATAACAAAGGAGTTGAATTTTCTTGCCATAAATTACTTTCCAAGTTAATTCCCTTTAACGATGATTCCAGATTTGCTTGAGTTTTCATAGCATTGTGTATTTTACAACTGTGCCTTTGATAGAAAGAACAAGTATTTTCCCATGTTCACTCCTTTTGTGCCAGTGACAGGGACTTTCTTACAAGAACTTTGCCACTAGAATGCAAAACAACACTAAATTGTGCGGGACCCATAGAACTATGTGCTGTTGTTGGCTCCCCTGCCCCCATCCCCCCGTCTTAAAGTACAAGTTCCCGGAAGTCTTCATGTATTAGATCATTTAATCTGGAGAAAAATAAACCTCTCTTTTTTCTGTAATTATTTTTATAAGTTGGAAATTAAGTGCTAAACCTTAGTAGCCCTTTGGAAGGGGATATATTGGCCATAACTCTGTATTCTTTAATTGCCAAGCAAATTTGAGGAAGGAACAGCTGTAGCTATTATGATTAATTTGTAAAATGTAAGCCTCACATGGGCAGGGATTTTTTATATCTTGTCCACTGATGCAGCTCAAAGATCTAGAACAGTACCTGGTGCATTGAACATGTTCAATAAATATTTGTTGGATTCCATTGAATGTAGCCTCTGAGAGGATATATGTCATTAGCAATAGGTTGGACACACTTGTCATTTAATGCTCCCTGCTGATGCCTGTTGAACAAGTTGTAAACTCAGTGCACTGTCATCTCCCAGGAAGGATAGCTTGAAAATTTGGATAAAATTTATTTTTCCATCATCCTCTCTTTCCAAGAATGTTTGCCTTAGCAGATTGTCTCTGGTAGATGGCAGAAGTTCAATAACCACAACCTTATCCAACTACTAATGTGTACAGAAGAGCAGGTCATTAAGTGGGTTGGCTACTAAAGTAACCTCTTTCTTCCAATAGCCCACATTACTATAATGATTCCTTAATAGCAAACCATTTATTAAGAAATGACACAAAGACAACATTCTCATCTCAGGGAAGAAGGAGGTGGGGGCATGAGTGACTTAGAAATAAATCTGAAGAGACAATTTCCAGGAGTTAACCTTTTGAGAAAAACTCCTGTGTGGAACAAAATCTACAAATACTTTAAACAGTAAGAGGAAATGCAGTATTGTTTAAGAAAGTTGATGAGCCTATTCTCTCTACCTATGTATATAATATAGAATTTCTAAGTTTCGTTTCACATTGCTTAAAGTTTAGGGGGTCAATGGGGAGGGTAATTATTTACTCTTTTTAATTCAAAATACTTATTGATTCATCAGCTGTGTACCTAAGACTGTGGTGAGCTCTTTAGGAACACGTAAGAGGTCTAGGTGCTGTGGGATTGAATGTCATTAAATGTCATCTGGCTTAATCCTCTGACTCCATGACCTGGGCAAGTTACTTCACCTCCAGAGTGTGGCCCATAAACAATGCTTAATAAATGATAGTCCTTGTTATTGTGAGGGTGTTGGTGATAGTGGAGGTGGTAGCAGGGGTGGATGGTGGTGGCACTGTTGGTGCTGTGTTTTGGTTTTTTATATTTTTATTGTGGTAACATGTATACAACACAAATTTTCCCATTTTAACCACTTTCATGAGTCCAAATTCAGTGACGTAATTGCACTTACAATATTGTGCTACCATAACCACCAAACGTTATCAGAACTTTTTCATCACCCCAAACAGAAACTCTGTACCCATTAAGCAATACTTCCCCATTCCCAACCCTCCTCCAGCCCTGGTAACCTGTAATCTACTTTCTGCTTCTGTGAATTTGCTTATTCTAGATATTTCATGTAAATGAAGTAATACAATATTTGTCCTTTTGTCTGTGGCTTATTTCACTCAAATGATGTCTTCAAGGTTCATCCAAATTGAAGCATATATCAGAATTTCATTCCTTTTATAGCTGAATAATATTCCAATGTGTGTCTATGGCACATTTTTTTAAATCCATTCTTCTGTTTACGGGCACTTGGATTGCTCCATGTTTTGGCTATTGTGAATAATGCTGCTATGAACATTGGTGTACAAATAACTATTTGTGTCACTGTTTTCAATTATTTTGGATATATATATATATAAGCAGAATTGCCATGCCATATGGTAAGTCTATACTTAACTTTCTAAGGAGCCACCAAACTGTTTTCTACAGCAGCTCTGCACCATTTTACATTCCCACCAGCAGTGTTCAAGGGTTCATATTTCTTCACATTCTTGCCAACACTTGTTACTTTCCTTTTTTTTTTTTTTTAATACCCATCTTAGTGGGTATAAAGAGGTTTCTCACTGCAGTTTTGGTTTTCATTTCCCTAATGGCTAATGGTGCTAAACATTTTTTCATGTGCTTATATGCTATTTGTATATCTTTGTAAAAATATCTATTCAAGTCCTTTGCTCATTTTTTAAATAGGTTGTTTGTCTATTTGTGGCTATAGGAGTTCTTTATATATTCTGGATATTAAACCCTTATCACATTTATTCTCATAATTATTATTATGAATTCCTGGGGGTTGAAATGACTTACCAGGTTACACAGGTGGTTATGGCAGGGCTGGGACTCCTGACAATCCCTCCCAGTCCCAGACCAGCACTTTTTCTGTGCCCCGTGTTGTCTATCTTTTCAGTCCTCAAAACGCATTCAATATATTTGGGAAGCAAAGTATTACCTGTAAAACCATTAAAGAATGATAAACCCTGTGGTGAAGTACAACTAGAATGAAATCAGATTTTACTCTATGTGGAACAGGCAAGCAGGGTTGTGTTAGCCCAGTCCTTCCTTAACGGCCCCAGTGGCAGCATCAACCCTGTAATACACCAGAAGGCAGTTCATCTTTAGCCTCAGAAGCCTGACATGACATCCTGGACAGGCCAGAACTTAAGTGACATTGGACAAGTCGTTTAATTCTTGCCAACTTTCAGTTCCCTGATGTGCAAGAAGGGCTTAATACCATTATTAATGAAGTACATTGTGTTATATACTTCTTATTGATATTTTGTATATGTTAGAAAAATATGATAATTTACCTATTTATGCTCTTTCTTAGTGTATGCCTGTTTACTATCCAGAAAGAGCTGACAGATATCCATTGTGAAAAATCTATATTCTTTCTTTACTGCATCGTTCAGGCTTCCCTCCCTCTTGCCAAGACTCCTACATCAGCTTTCCAACTGATCTCCCCACCTCCAGGGTCTTAGTCCCCTTTTGCCATATTAATGTTCTCAAATTCAACAATCATCATATCACTTTTCTACTCAGAAACTGTCATGGTTCCAGAAGATTCATCACTTTAGTTCCTACCTCTGAACTTTTGCACATGCTTTGTTGTTTGCCTAGAAACCTTCTTCTGTCTCCTTTTCTGCCTCTTTAAATCCTAACCATCCTTGAGGGCTCAGCTGAAGTGCCCACTCTTCTTGGAATCAAACCTTTTTTTTATTCCTCAAGCCAATGTGATCTGTTATACCTTTGGACTTTCCTAACACATTATTTTCATTTCTCCTGTGAAATTGAACACGTTTGGCATGGCAGTAGATATAGTATTCAGGTATTTTTTTTTTTTTTTTTTTTTTTTTTTTTTTTTACCATTCCACTAGGTTGTAAACCTTTTTTGGACAAAGACAGTATAAACCTTTTATTATCTCAAGTTTAGGGCAAATATTGTACGTGGAGATGAATGTGGTACAGTAGAAAAAGCACAGGTCTCAGGATCAAACATCCTTGAATTTTAATCCTGGCTTTGCCTCTTTATTGCCTTTCTGTAATCCAAGGCAACTTAGTTAGCCTCATCCCAGGGCTTAGTTCTCATCTAGAAAATGTACTCTCCTGAGAAGGTTGTTTTTAGGGTTAGATTAAGTACAATAAATAAAGTACTTATTAAGACACATTGCCTAGAGCTCACCTTTTGAGTTCTTAGTTCCCTGTCATAATATCTTCCTGTTCTCCAGACTATAGACACTGAAATGCCAAACTCATTGCAAGGACATTTTGACAATGACCATAGCAGTGGGAGGTTTCCTTACAAGACTGTTTTAATGAAAGCAGAGTTTGGGTCTGTGCATTAAGATTACTTAACCCAGTTGTGAAACCTATTCTCATTTCAGAAATTTAGTGATGTTTTAAAATTCAAGACACATAACCAGCTTGTCAGGTCCTAACACTTCCACCAGAAGTCCGTAGATCCTTGGGGCAGTAGCACAATGCTGCCTGGCCACTTGGGGCCATTGGATAGATCACAATGACAGTGCACTGAGTGGTTCACAAGAAGTAAATATGGGCGTGCTAAGGAGTATTACCATAGGCTTAATTATTTTTGATCCTCTCTGAGAGGTGGCACAACACATTTATGCATGTATTTTTCTTACTTCACATATTCTGCCTCCCTTGACATTTTAAAAAGATAAGACAGATGCTTTTTTACATATTTTTCCCAAGCTCCTTTTTTTCTTTCTTTCTTTCTCCATTTTTTAAAAAAAAAAACTTTATAAGGCATGCAAATGATTTCTTTAAAAAATTTCTAAACACATACAACTTTTTTTCCAAGACAGATAATGTGACAGATAAAGTGTTAAACATAAGTGCAGCTGGATGCTCACCGCTGGGTAGAGGGAGGCGTGAAGAGTGCTTCAGAATTCTCCCAATCATGATCAAGTCTCTCTCACTCACATCTTGCTCTGTCTTTCTCTCCTTCCAAGAGTGAGAGGGTGAGGCACATGCTGTTTTCTCAATGCTCAGGAAGGAGGCAGCCACTGGGTCCAGCTGAAATCTCGACCGCAATCTGAAATTTAGGAAGAAAATCTAAATCCAGACCTTTGATACTGACCAGCCTTATCACTCTTTAGTTAATGAGACATGTGAATCCCTAAGCTCCATTAAGACACAGAGCATTAATAAATACTTTTTATATGCCAGTGGGGCCAGTGGACTCTGTAAGGCTGCTAAGAGTGATGCAGCCCTATGGTTGAGTCATCTTATTCCCCGTCCTCTAGGGTATTTTTTTACTTAAAATATCATGGAATAGAAGGGGAAATAAATTTCGTATAAACAAATTAGGGATTAACTAGCAAAATTATTCACTAGAACCCTACTGACACTGGTTGTTAAGCCTAATCATTTGCTTTTGAGCTAAAGGCCCTTCCTCTCCTTGTGCCTCTCCTTGAAAGATTTGATTGAATTTCAGAAAGTATATGTGAATTTCAGTTTTTAAAGCAGTGACTGTTTTTACATAATGACAGTTATGATTAAGGTATAACCATTGTTATTAATCAAACAACTCAGTATTCATAGAAGGTTGTCATATCCCTTCACATCTTCCTCTGATTCCATAGTTCAATTATGGCACCATAATTCACCCAGTTTCCCAAGCAGGAGGCCCAAGAGCTATCCCAGATCTGCCTTTCTCCCTTGTTACCACATTCAAGCAATCAACACATTTTCTTGATCTAGCTCCTAAATAACTTACATCAAACTCCTTTCCATCCCTTGAGTTTAGACCCCACCCCCATCTTATCTTGTTTAAATGATTCAGTGGCCTCACTGTTTTTATGGATTATATTCTTCAACTGACATTCTCCAAGCATGCTCTCAAGATAGTGATATTTCTGAGTTGTAAATACAAATCTGATCATAGTATCCCATACTTTGTTGATTCTCCTTTAGTGAATAAAACTCAATGCAACAATCAGTTCCATTTGATGGGCTTATTGACTGCCTCCTGGTCTCGCGGATTATGTTAGATTCTGCTGATAGAACCCCAGCAATCCCCAATTATGGTGGAGTGTGGATTAGTGTTTTATTCACTTATAAACTTGTGAATCTGTTCAGTTCAAATTTGTGTTCCTTAAGAAACCTACCTGGCCCCCTATGACCTGATCTTAACTTTTCCCTCTTTTCCTGTGTATTGTACTGTACATCATACCAAGCTATCAAAAGTTCAGCAACATTTTATGTTCTTTTACCTTTATACATGCAGTTACCTCTACCTAGACTGCCTCCAAAGCTCTCAAATGGGTAATTCCTGCTTGTCCTTTTAGCATTCTTCCCAAGCATCACATTGTCTGAGGCCCCATTACTTCCTCAAACCTCTCGTCCCCAAGCTGAGTTAGATACCCCGTATCTATATAACCAGAGCAATTTAGGAATAATTCAGTAAAAGGACTTATCGGACTGTGGTGAAAGTGACCTGCCAGCCTTCCAGCCTTCTCCTCTAGACTGTGAGCTGTTTAAGGGTAGGGGCCATGTCTTTCATCTAAATGCCTTCTTCACCCAGCACAGTTCTTGAAAATAACAGACTCTCAGTAATAATTTGTTGAATGAATGAAAGGCCTGGGTTCAGGATGTTATTAATTATTCTTGATATAGACATTAGCCTCTATTCCATTTATTTATTTATCTACTTATATGGGCTTAACTCTCAAACCACTGCCTCAATATAGTAACAGATATATCTATTGTTTCTGCTTTTGCATAATTTTTCAAAAGAAGAGATTATTTGCACTACTATAGCTGTACCACTAATTTTAACACAGAGCTGATAGATTGATAGATGTTATTTATTCATTTTTTGTTAAGCAACTATCATAAAAAAGGCATCAGGACATAAAAAATATGGGGAATCACATCTCACATAAGGGTCAGCTTTGAAAATCACATTTAGTCAAAAAAATTTTGATAATCCCTTAAATCAAAGGTCAAACTTTTTCTGTAAAGGGCCAAAGAGTAAAATTTTTTTAGCTTTGTGAACCATATGGTCTCTGATACAGCTACTCATCTCTGCTATTGTAGAATGAAAGTGGTCATAGATTATACGTAAATGATGAGAGTGTCTGTTCCAATAAAACTTTATTTACAAAAACTGTGGCTCGAGGACAATAGTATAAGCACCCTAGCCTTAAATTATAAGGCAGGACAAATATTAAAATAAAGATATATGCAGGGTGCTGAAGTGATTCAGGGTATGGAGAAATCACATATTTCTCATTGCAAGGACTTGGGGATGTTTGCCCTAGAAAGTTGAATTTGTTCTCACCAGTATTCAGAAGAGAATTCCAAAATGCAGATGAGTAGAAGCTATTAAGATCAAGACAGTTTAGAAGAGCCTAGAGAATGTTTTGTCTGTTCATTCAAGAAAAGTTTCAGACCAAAACATGGCTGTATTTTTGTTAAAAGCATCCAGGGATGTTGTAACCTTGGTGACAGTTTACTTCCAAAAAGGGAAAAGATGAAAGGTATATTAGGAAAAAAATATGTCTTTCTGTCCTAGACTATTTTTATAGTCAACATTCTTCTGAGTTGAGAGTTCATTACTGATTATTTACCATGTAGATGCAATCTTAAAATGTGTTAAATGCAACCTGGAAATATGCTCTCACTGGTTTTTTATTCAATACATTTATTTATAACTGGCATGTTCTTTTTATTCTAGCACCAATAGCTGCAGGAACTGGCCCCAATTTTTCTCTCTCAGATTTGGAAAGTTCTTCATACTACAGCATGAGTCCAGGAGCAATGAGGAGGTCTTTACCCAGCACATCCTCTACCAGGTAATTTGGCTCTTGGTTCTTAAAGGTTATGCTTCATAGTTACACACCTTGCTTTTAACTCTGGGACTGCTAGGCATTTAGTAATGTGCCTATAGTAGTGGAAGATACCAAAGAATTGGGTTTAGGCCCAAAGGACTTACAGTCTCATTAGGGAGAAAAGGCAAATGCACATAAAGCAGAACAAATAGCAGACATTAAAAAAAAGCGGTGAGCTAAATTATGTGGTACCAGCTAAAAATAGTTAAAGAAGACTTTATCAAAAAAAAGTAACTTGTGCTTGCCTGTAAATGTTGGTTAGGGTTGGTGAGGTGGAAAAGAAAAAGAATGGTATTCTTGGTGGCATGAAAACATGAGCAAAGGCTTGAAGGAAGGGTGGATACTGTACATAGCATGTTCTTAGAAAAGTAAAAACAAAGCTTGACTAGGGAAATGGACGTGTATTTTGGCTTGTCTGGCAGAAACTTGACACTGGTGATATCCAGCCCAGTCCCCAAGCCCATAGCAGACACTATAGACCAGTCCCAGCTCTTTTCCTACTGAGCCCCCAAGGGTCTTAAAAATCCAGTCTATTGGAGTTGGCTGAAGAGATGAAACCTGTTTGATATCCCAGTGTAAGGTTAAAAGTGAATGCAGTCAGATAGCAGGGTGGAACTGGACCATAAACCCCATTGTATTGGAGACCTTGAAAAAAATAAAGCTGGAAGAGCACAACCTGATAATGATCCCAGGTTCTTTGTACCCTTGAGGTCACAAAGCCAAAATCAAAACGAGGCATTTTGTACAATCCTGTTGTCTCTAGATAACCTATAACAGAGGGAAAGGGATTAGGCATTAAACCCACAGTATTCTTCTACAAATTGGCTTTGGCATTGGACTGTGACAACAAAGAAGAATGGTGCAGAACGATCTTTAATGTTTGTGTACTTTGCAGGAAAACATTTGACAAAGGTATATTCGTGCTAAAGCAAGTACTAGAGTTTTATGATTTAAAACAATTGCCAGATGATAGAAATTTTGTGCATTCTTACCTTGTCTTTAAATAGTTTAACTGCCATGACTTAAAAAAAAAAAAAAATCAGCTAAGTCATTACTAAGTCATTCACTTGAAGATGATGAAAGAAACAGTCATTCCCTAAATATAACAACCAAATCCTACCATCATCTTTCATGTTGTTTATATTTCCCTTTAGTTCACTATAGTATCAGCTCTTCAGGGGGGAAAAAAGTCTCAAATCCAAAGTACATTTATAATATAACAGTGAGATTGTGAACATATTCAGGTATTAATAAATTTTGAGGATTTCAAATGTTTGTGGTAGAAGGGACATTTTGTGTAGCTGCACTCAGTCAATATGAAGAAGCTTTTCAAATCCTTGTGGGCAGTGATTAATTTAAAAGTTGATGTGCTGTTTGTTTTTCATATGTGTGCTGCACATGTGCCATACCCATCCCTAACAGGGCTCCTCACCCCCACCCTTTCGCGCACTTCTCTAGCTATGTTTTGTTGCCTTTTGTTGTGACTGCCTGAGTGGAAAGCCGGTTATTAATGTCATTTAAAAAGCTAGTGTCGTTCTAGTATTCTGCAAATAACTAACCCTGATAAGAAGCTAATTATAAACAGCATCAGTCGTTAATAACTTAGTAATGTGTTTGTTTTTCTCTCATTAGACTCTTCCTAGGATGATTTTAAAAAATATATATATTCTTTAAATACATAGACACAGCAGAATCATCTTTATGCAGGTTAGAAAAGGTGCCCAGAAGAATATCCCAGATTTACATAGAAAAGTTCATAAATCGATTAATCAAGAGATATTTGTTCATACTGTTCATACTGTGCCAATATTAATTGGCCTCCTGCTCTGTGGCTTTACATACACGATCTCATTTCATCTTCACAATAGTTTTACAACTTAGACAGTGTTAGCATTTCATAGAGGAGCAACCCAAAGCTCAGAGAAGTTAAGTAGCTTGCTCAAAATGACAGACCTATCAGAGACCACATGCAAACTCAGGGCTGGTGGAGCATTGAAAAAACATTGTTTCCGCACTAAATCCTCTAAGGAATGGGGCTGACTCTTTCAGTAAGGAAGATTAAAATAGTAAACCTTAAAAAAGGATGGTCTAGCATCTCTACTTTGCCTAGACACTTAACATTTGCTATCTTGAATTATTATCACCATCTTTGAGGTATGTACATGTGCCTGTCTCCCCATCTGGTTTAAGTCCCTTGAAGGACAGTGTCTAACCCTCCCAATTCAACAACAGACATATATTAAGCACCAAGGATATTGTCCGAGGCACTGTGGATATAAAGTCAAACAAGAGGAGCTTTAGAGTCTAGTGTAGAGACACATAAGTAAAGGGAAATGTTCAGTTTTGGGAGGGGTATTATTAAACCTCAAGGAAGAGGCATTTTGCAGACTTATGGATATAAGGTAGGCCGTGCACAGAGCAGGGATTGAGAGGTATTTGCAACTAGGGTAATAATCTTACCTTAATTTTAGGTGGAATTGCTAGGAACACAAGGCGAAATTCCACACACAGGACGAAGAGATGATGTGTTACTTCTTAGAAGAGTATTTGTCCTCCTTTTTATAAGTGGCTTTTGCTGGTACTTTCCTGTTTCCCTCAGGTGTCTATGGGAGAATGGAATCAGTGTGTTAGAAAGTCAAGAGCAAGAAACCAAAATCAATGATTGATTCATTTCAAAAAATTAAAAAAAATAAAATAAAGGGGATTGATAGGCATTAACTGTAGGTTCAGGGTAAACACCTCCAAAATCACAGAAAGGGTAGTGCAAACATTGGGATAAAGTACATTTTTTCACCCTGAAGAACTTCATCAAGATGAACCAACTGGCAGATATGTGAAGTCAGTAAACTTTGTCTTGAAAGCCCTACCCCATCCTTCCTGGCATACCTACCTGCCTTCACTCTTAGACCTTTTTCTCTCCTTTATCCTAGACCTTCACCCTCCATTACATCTATGCTGTGTCAAGCCCTGAAAATCCTTGCTTTCAAACTAGTCAGCTAGTAACTGCAGATTCTTTCACCTTTAAGATTTAATATCTGCGGGACTATTTGCATGTTATTAGAGGACACCAAGGAAATCAAAAGCTTTCAAAACTCCAAAAAACATTAATAATGGAAGAATGATGGACATGGACTTGGCCTTTTGGGGCCCTAACTGGCATGTCCTTGAGACATGACACTTTGATGAATTCTTGTCATGTGTACTCATATGACTGTTTCAAAGCCAATAGCTCAATTCAGCAATTCTGAGCAACCTGTTATGAGCCAAACCCTGTGGTAGGTATTAGAGATAAAAACAAAACAAAAGAAAAACGAAAACCAGTCCCCCTCCAGCACAGATTTCACAGTCCAATCAGAACATGTAGGTCTTGCCTTTTATTTGCCAGGGTACTTACGGGAAATACTTTTTACACTTTGGTTTCTTCCTACTTCCAAAATAATTTCAAGTGGTTTTTAATTTGAAAAACAAACAAGCAAACAAACAAGTAATTTTAAATATAGAGAGACCAGAAAACATATGGAAAGATGGACTATATTGTTTTACGTGTACGCTGAACCAAGTTAAGCTTTAAGTTTAACCCTGAGCTCCCTGGTTGCTAAGGCAAAAAGGGGAAGAACCAATAGGTTATAAAATTTGCACTTTTCAATAAAAAGAAACAATAGAAATTCATTCAAAGAGGCCATCTTTTTTTCTGGTTCTGTTTCTTAGAAGCAGCTTTTTGTGTGTACACTTTTATAAAGGACTTCCTTTTGATGCAGTTTTACAAAATATATAGAAAAGTTCTTCATGTGGCTTTTTTTATCACACTTAAAGAAAAGCCAAGGAAAGAACATTAAATAGGCATTAAAAGGCCTTTTTTTTGGAGTACTAAGCTAGTGTGGTCTAGATACATGGCTTTCCTGTGTTCTGGCTTTAATGAGAATAAAACTTAATGGCTAAGTATACTGGAACACCAACTTTAATAATTAGAATTTGTTGCCTTAGATTGGGCCCTCCTCGTTTATTATTTGGATTGCTGCAATAGCCTCTTAACTGTCTCCTTGCCTCTAGGTTCTCCCCCTTTTCCTCCCAAATCCCTTGTCCACCCAGCTGCAGGGGTGACTTTTCTAAAATGTAACTCTGATATCACTCCCCTCTTTAGAGTGTTTCAGGGATTCCCCATTGCTTGTAGGATAAAATCCAGGCATACAGTATATACCACCTCCACCCTCATCTTTCTCTGTGCCCCTCCTTCACCTGCAGTGCACCAAACACCTGGCAATTCTCTGAATATATCACCCTTTTCTCGCAATGTTGTCTCTGCCTAGAATGTTCCTCTCTCCTGAGGGGTGTTTCTTTTCAAGATACCTGATGACCTCTATGACATGGGATGCTGCCCTGCGTGGCAGGGTTCTGGAAGGCCCCCAGATGTGCCAGGCACTAGCCCTTTAATATTTGCATCATGAGCAGGTCCTGGGATGTAGTTGGATGGCAAAGTTGGGGTAAATTTATGGGGCTTGAGATAATGGCAGCTTGCCAATTGATAAAGAAGTATTTCAATATTTCAAAAACCAAAACGGCTGCCAGAGTGGTGCATCAGCTGAAAACCTAAACAAGGAAAGGCCTGTCTCTGCCTTTCCTTCTTTCTTTCTCATCTCCTCGACACGCAATCTTAAAGACCCAGCTCTAGAGCTGTCTCCTAGGAAGCCTTTCTTGACCTTCCAGGTGTATCATTGTTTCCTCTTCCATTGCGTGACCCACCATATCCTGTGCGTGGTTCCATCGTAATACCTCTATCTCTTTTGTGCAGTTTTGTTTACCTCTCTGTCTACATGAAGGCAGGGGCCATGTCTGATTTATCTCTGTATCTTAGCGCTAAGAACAGCACCTGGCATGTAGGAGGTACACAGTGATTGCTGAATTCTGTACCCTGGCACATGAGGATAGCTTTCTCAACAAGCATTTGCACTAGGTATGAAATCTACCCATTCTAGTAGTATGTTGGTGATATCAGTTAAGAAAACTAGAACAAGAATAGCAACATGTAGCATTTCATTATCTTTTCACTTCTGAAGTCTCAAATTGGGGGAGAAATTGAGTCAGTCAAAGTAAGAAATATTCTGGAATTTTCTCAACCATAGCTTTCCACAAAACCAAAAAAAAATCCCTGTTCGATGAAATAGAACTTTATTTGTAGCTCTGTGTAGAGGAAGGGCATACAAGTCATTGGGCCAGTCTTTTTCCATGCTCTGCCTCTCACAGGGCAGGGCACTCCTTCCTTTTGTTTTCATCCGTTTTGTTCACAGTTTTATTTCAACTGTCCAGAGCAGTACTGGACTATTGTAGTTGTGCAGTAAATATTTGTTGAATGAACAAATCCAAGTGGAAGATAAGAAGATGTGGGGAAAAAAACGAGCTTTTCTTAAATGGTCCTGAGCCCTGATTTTTGTTCTTTCTGGGTTGCCAGCAGGGAGTGAATTGATGTCTGGGTACATTGCTGATGGCCAGTTTCCAGCCACTGCCTGAGGCGATAGGAAACATGGGCTTACTGCCTGCACTTCCAGGTGGAGACTGGAACAGAGGCCAGCCACCAGTTCCTCAAAGGAAAAAGGAGCAGGATGTGGCAGCAGCGACAACTTGAGTGACAATAAAAATCAAACCCAGACACTTGGAACAACATATACCCAAGACTTTGTTCCACATCCAGTGATTCACCATACTGAACAAGAGCCCAAAAAGAGTCCTGGAACTGGAATTGGAACTGTACTCAGTAGACCGATTGCTTCCTCCCTTGGCTTTCTTTCAACCAGAGGTGCAGTGTCCAAGAGAAAGGTGGTTTGGATTGCTTTTAAACATGTACCCGTTTGTTATTTCAGCTCCACGAAGCGCCTCAAGTCTGTGGAGGATGAAATGGACAGTCCTGGTGAAGAGCCATTTTATACCGGCCAAGGGCGCTCCCCAGGAAGCGGCAGTCAGTCAAGCGGATGGCATGAAGTGGAGCCAGGTAAGCAGGGCAGTGCACGGCCACGTGGCTAACGTTGTCCAGTCAAAAATCCTCATGGGCTCCCATGAGGTCCATAAAAGTTAAGCAGGCTAGCTCAAGGTAGTTTGCTTTTTCATCACCAACACTTGTTTGTATTATCCTCTGGTGGCCACCTTTATAAAAGGGTGGCAGTGCAAAGCAGCAATTCAACTGAAAAGAAATACTGATAAGAATGCTATATGATTTTCTACTCTTACTTATATTCACCTGTACTATAAAGCAGCATTCCTTTTGCTTTTGTTGTTGTTGTTGTTTAATACTAACTAGGTTTTTGGTTTGGTGTTTGAATCATCTTTAATAATCATAATAAAAAACCTATCAAATTTTTCAACTGGATTGGCAATGTGAGAAAGGAGAGTGGGTTCCCTGGATTTTTATAAAATGAGGATACTTTGTGATCTATTTTTCTGTTACTGGACACTATCGTAATTTTTCCTCCTTTTTAATGGAACAACTATTTTCATGTTCATCTTTACTGAACTAAACAAATGATGATTGCTATTCTAACTTCCTGATATAATCTAGTCTTGGCTCTGGAGTTTTGAGAGTAATGTGAATAATTCTGATACCAGAAGCTTTTTGAAACCTTTATCAATGTATAACCTCCCAATGGGTAAGAGGAATCTTCTCCAGTGCCTGTCCCAATATGCAGAATCAAATAGGTACAGAGGCTAGAGTGCAGTCTTTGGAATCCTGGCTCCAACTCCTACTGGCTGTGTGATTATATGCAATTTACCTAACTACTTTGAGTCTAAGTGTTCTCATTTTTATAATCTGATGATAATATTAGCTATTTCAATATTCTTGAGGATTATATGAGGTAATATACATAACCCATATAAAAACTATACTGAACACAGAGTGTGACAGTTTGACATTCTTTTGTGAATCCCCAAAAGAGAAAGATTTATGTTTTTGAACTAATCCATTCCTGTGGGTGTGGGGCCTTTTGATTGGACTGAGTTAGCAAGGTGTGAGCCAGCTTGGGTCTCCGCCCTTTTGCTGGGTCTGATATAAATGAAGACACAGAGGGTGAGAGACAGAGAGAGAAAGGAAGCCACCATTTTTTTTTTTTTTTTTTTTTTAAAGAATTATACTTTTATTTTCCAGTAGCTTCCTAGGAACAATCATTCATTTTTAGTATAATCTATTCTTATTTTTCCATTCCTCTAAGTTAAAATTATTTGCATTATAATAATATAATAGTTCAGTTTTCACCATTTTTGACCCTGCTATGTGTGAGAGGACTCGAGGATCACTAGCAGCCAAAGCTTAAGCACAAAGACCCCAAGAGGCTTGGCCTACAGCACATCTCAAGAGGAGACCACCTCTGCCATATACCTGATTGCCATGTGGCAGGGAGCCAGGATCACCAGGAGCTGACTTTGGTGAGAAAGCATCTCTGATGGTGCCTTGATTTGGACATTTCATGGCCTCAGAACTGTAAGCTTTTACCCTAAATAAAATCCCCATTATAAAAGCCAGCCCATTTCTGGCACTTTGCATCAGCAGCCCTCTGTGACAAACTAAGACACAGAACAAGTATGAGAAAAATGTTTCCTGACTTTCCTAACCCCACCCATACCGTGGAGTAATCCCCTCCCGGAATGGACAAGCACCGTGAAAAATCTCTGAACTAACCCTTTCATCTTCAAATCTTAGCTCCTTCCTTTCCTCCCTAACATATCAAAGGCAACCCTCAGAGAATGTGACTGTAAAGAAGTAGCACAAGGGAGTTTTTTGAGCTGATGGAACCGTTCTGTATTCTGATTGTGGTCGTGGCCACACAAATGTATACAAGGTGTTAAAATTCATAGACGTGTGCACACCCAGCATAAAAACAGTTGTTTTTTCACTGTACAATAACAGTAAATTCTCAGGCCCTCTTGACTGGGCCCTTTATTTTACAACCTTCACCAAAATGCAGAAATTTCACTTTGCCTTGCTTCGGCCTAAGCCTGTCGCTCATCTTATCCATTCATTCATCCAACAGTCTGCATTGGGCACTTCTCTACACGAGGCACTATGCTAGGTTCTTGGAATTCAAAGGTAGATAGTGATGGTCCCTGATTTCAAGGAGTTCACAATCAAGAGTGGGATACAGACACATAAGCAGATCACTATGCAGGAATTGCGGAAATGGCAACATTAGCCTCTAGCACCTTCTTTTTCTCATTGCTCTGAACACAGCACCCAACGTGGGGTGGTTCCACCAAGGTCACCCATCAGCTTCATCAACACTTACATTCATGCCAGCTAGCTGAAAGTGGTTAAGAAATTAACCCGAGCCTAAATGAAAATGAAAATGCTGACTGCTCGTTGCCATTAACTGCATCATCAGCATGACCTCAGTGTAGTGCCAATGAAAAGTTTATGTGCTGTTAAAAAATTAAAAGATGTAAAACTTCTTTGAACCCTTTTTAAAAGGCTAATTAGAGTCCTGGCCAGTTTACCTGCTTCAGTGAAATCAAAATCAAAATCTATAGATTTGGTACATTTGTGCTAGAGTTTCATACTGATGGATTTTTCTGCACATTGAAGATGCTTTATTATGTTAATGTAAATAAAGCTTCTCCAACACTAGAGTGTTCTCTGGGCCCTTAAGTAGACTTTTGAATGTGTTTGGGAGAGGTAAGGATGGGTTGAAATTAAGTACTTTGGCCTAGCGACTCTTATCCAGAGTAAGATTTTATTCCTATCCACACATTATGATTCTAATGATTGTAAATTTTAACATCTGAATACCTATATCCTTGGCCATCATTAAATAGCTAATAAATGTATTTTGGGAGGGAGGAGATAATTTATGTAGCTAGATATAGATAAAAATGTATAGGGTATAGTGGTCTTCAAGGAAGCCCTCACAATTATATGCCTCGATTAATTGTCCACGCTCTATCCCTATTTTGTTACAGAAAAATGCAGTTTCATGGTATATGTGCCTGAGGGGTGGGGGAGGCAGAGGATAAATTTACATTTGGCCGTATTCAGCCTAGAAAGTCGTAAATGCAATGGGGCCTAAGGGGACCTTAAAACCCAACTGAAGGATGCAGCACGTGTTCATGGTGACTTCGGTGTCATTAACTCACACCAGCCATTTTAAATGGATAATTTATGCTGCCAGATGGTCCTTTTTGGGGATTTTCCATCAAGCCCAATCCCCTTTTTGGCACAGGGAACACCTTTATGTTGTTCCCACACTTATCCCGGCCTGCATAGCTTTTCCCCAGGGGCACAGTTAATTGAGTAGGAGGCTTTTAGTGGTTCACTCATGCAAATTACCTTCAGAAATATTTTTGGAGTTATGTATATCTGAAGGCACGGGCAGCCTCTTGGTTGCCTACGTTTGGGATAATTTTCTCAAATTCTAAAGGATACTCTGTTTATACCTCAGATGTGACACAGGAAGCAAGGTCTGTACTTACTCCTCACTCACAGAGCCTTGCATCTCTTTACCTGCCCTCAACCGCTTTTTTTCAGGACTCCCCAGCCAAAAGAGGGCCGAAGGTTGCCAGAAGAGACAGATTTCCTTGAGCAACAGGAAGACTTTGGAAAGTAAAACAAACCAGACATGCAGTAAATTACATGGGCTCTTTCAAATGTCTTTTGTAGTATCCTGTTCCCCATTAGTTTATCTCAGTACTTTTAGTGCACAGCTCTTATTATCTGGGAAGAAGGGCATAGTTGATTAAAGATGATGTTAGTTTAAAAAAAATCAGACAACCTCAAACTGACTTTTGATTCTCTTACAATGCTCCATTTGTTCCCTCCACTTAGTTTCGTTTTCCAGTTATCTCAAAACTGGGTTAGATTTGAAGCTTTGAAGCTAATCGTGCGCTGATGAAATGAGTCCTATGAAATTCTATCAAGCAAAAATGCACATACCATCAACTCTTGTTTATCTGTACAAATGAAGACTTGCAGAGAAACTGATAATGCAAATAAATAAGAAGGAAACTGACAGGCAAGCACCCTCATTCGGTCAGACACTGCATGGTGCTTTCATATATATGGCAAAAATTATAGTTACAGTTGTTTACTGAACCAGGAGTTTTTATTATGCTCATTTAAAACATGCAAGATAAAATGATCCTGCCTTTTCAGAGGTGAAAATTGAGTCTCAGAAAGGATATGTGACTTGCCCAAGGCTACACAGATAGTAAATTAATGGATCTGGAATCCAAATTTTAACTCAAATCTGATTTCAGAGTGCAAATTTTGTCTTCCGTATTTACTAACTGATTTGTCTTAAACGTTTATAATTGCATTTTAAGGTTTTATATCCCAGACTTATATTTAAAATTTTAAAAGAATAATACAAAATAAAAATAAAAAAGAACTCATCAGAAATACCTGAAGGATCCCTCAGTTTTCCTATCCTAATCTCTTGTCACATCTTATCTACAACCTAAGCCAGGGTAGGAATATGGGATATTAAATACACATAGGAAGGACATAATGTATAGCAAATAGTATTCACTATGAACAAAGTGAAAAAATCTATCATTTTTTCCCCACAAAATTAAGTAATTCTCAGCATTCAGGTCTTTGTTCAAAGAATGCCTCATCAGAGAGGCTGTCAGCCACCACCCAATCTGAAATAGCTGCCAACTCTTCCACCATCATCCTGTAATCCATAATCCTGCTTTACTTTCTTCTTACCCTATCTACTGTTTATTGTCTATCTTCTCCCTCTAGAATATAAACTCCATGAGTACTGGGACTTAATCTGTCTTTTCCACTGCTTTTTCTCCAGCACCTATAACAGCATCTGGCATATAATAGATACCCAGTAAATATTGACTGAATGAGTGAATGAGTGAAGCAATAAAGCAGAGAATTTTAGGTGATCATGATAAACCTGAAAGCAAAATTTGCTACCAATATTGCTTTCAAATTGGTGTTTACTATATGTTCAATCTGCAGGCTGTTACTCAGTCAAATCCAATTATGAGCAAGTATTAATCAAAAAAGAATGCTAAGGCTCAGCCAAGGGCCCTGTTTACAAGTAATTGTGAATCAAACTTTATTGCAAGTGTCCCTCACCATAAAGGGTGTTCCTTTAAGTGAATCAAACTTTTTTTAAAAAAGAAAATCCTTTACTAAAACACTTATATCAAGAATCCTAGTAGTGAATCCTTTATAGAACATATTTTGTGATTTAGATAACCTTTCTGATTTATCTATCTGAAATTTTTCAGATTTCCATATAAAATTTTCTGTTCAACAAGTGTAAGACAGTTTAGACCTTTGCTACTCAAAGTGTAGTCCCAGGACCAGAAAACGGTATTACCTGGAAGTTTATTGGAAATGCTGGATCTCAGGGCCCACCCAGACTGAATTTTAACAAGATTTTCTGGTGTTTCTTACGCACTTTAGGTTTTGGAAAGCGCAGCTTGAGGCTACCTTTGTTCTTTTTGGTGGGCTCTGGCCACTAAATCCTAGTCTGAAAGTCACCTTAATGTTAAATGTTTTGCTCCCCACTCTTCCTCCCCACTTCAAGTAGGAATGTCTTTAAAACTCTTCTAGATCGATAGAAATTTAACCTATTTTCAAATAGATGAGAGAAGATTGTACTCTCAGAGACTCACAGTGTTTAGATAACCTTACTACAAGAAAGAAAGTTGTCTCATATCCAACCCAAACCCACCTTTCTCCATTTTAAGTGCCTGCTACATGAAGAAGAATGTCTGGTCATCTTATCATTGCAATTCAAGTCAAGCCAAGCCATTGAATCTTACTAAGTGCCAACTGTATACAGTATACAAGATTAGACACAAAGCTTACTCTAAGTCTCATCATTAAAGGGCAAACTTCTTAATTTACTCAATTATCAATCACTGTCTGTAAGATGGGAACCAGTTTTCTGCCCCATCTATGTCACAAAACTATTGACAATCAAGTGAGGTAATTATACTTGTAAAAGGTAACGTTCTTTAATCATCATTATGTTATTGAGGTGGGCAGACCTTAGCTGGCTGTTGTTGGAAGCAGACAGGATTAAGTGTTACAGAAGTGAAGAGAAAAAGATGTTAAATTTGACTGGAGAAATTAGGACACTTTCCTCAGAAGACAGGAATGAAACTGGGTTCCATTGGAGGGAACAGAGGGAGGAACATCCCAAGTGGGAAATGTCCACTAACTGAAAGTGAGAATTGAAGGCCCTTGGTCTTTCAATCATTAGTGTACATAAATTTAAATTATCTTCATGCATCTTCCTTCTAAAGTTGCAAGGTAGCTCTGTGGCTGTCCTCTGAGTCCTTTTCAGGTTCTCTGTGTCTTCAGAATTGGGGATTTATACCCAGGGCCTGGCAGGCTTCACACATCACTGGGTTGCACCACTTCCGGCATTTGTCACCACACCTGCTTTAAGCACATACAGATTGGTCAGTTTCAGTACACCTGAGGTAAAGTTCATTTTTTATTGTGGAAAAAATATGAAAATATAGTACATTCAAGTGAAATTTAATACTGTGTTTGAAACCAGGCATAAGAGACTACTTAAATTCTCTCCTGAAGAAAAATGTTCGAAATTCTAGTATGCCTTCAGTTATATTGTGGTTGTAAAAGTTTATTAACAGACACAATTACATTAGTCAAGATGTTGGAAGTTCCAGATAGTTCATTGAAAAATTTTAAGATGAAATTTAATGAGTAGTAAATTTAGTTGTTTAATTTCTTAAAATCTCTCAGAGATAAATTTTTTTCCCAAAGACTAAGTAGTCCTGATTTTTGAAGGTCAAAATTAAGCACTGTAGGGGAGCATATGTAGCTCAAGTGGTTGAGTGCCTGCTTCCCGTGTTCGAGGTCCAGGGTTCAATCTCTGGTACCTCCTAAAAAAAAAAAAAATTAAGCACGGTAATAGCATGCTGCCTGTCCCTTTCATAGTTATTAACTAAAGAAATACATTATTTTTTTATTGTTTAAAAGCATTCATAGACGAATATTGGGGTAAACATTTGGCCAACCAGCAGCCCAGGGCATTTCGAGCTAGAGTTCAGTATTACGATTGTTGGGAACACAGTTGAATTTTGCACTTATGTTGGCTAATTGTAATTTTAAATATCACATAGTAGGTTCACTTTGATTGACAACACTGCTGGCACTAATTTGACTGCCAACAATCATTCATCAATTATTAAGAGTAGGGGAAGTTCACTAACTTGTACTTAAAGCTGAGACTCAGGTGACCTGTTACCAAAGCCAATAAAAAGGCAGCAGACTGGTACCAGTAATACATTGATTATGGACCCTGTGCTGCACTGGCATGTATTAAGGAAAATGATTAAATCTCCCACAGTTGCCTGCTGTAATAGGAATAGTCACTGTTACAGAACATTGCCATAGGATCAATGTCCTGGCTTTTCTTCTGCATTTATGGAGCAGTGGGAAAGTATCACTCTGTGACAACATTCTCTTCCATTATCTCTTTAGTATTGGCACCTGCTCATTAGAGACTGGTGCCCAGGGGAGCACCGATATGGTAACAAGGGGCTCATGCTTTAGTGACTCTTCTTTATCAGAGAAATTTAATCCAAATAAGGAGTTATGACAGGAAAGCTGTATTACAAAATGACCCCTCTAACCACTCTTCAAAAAAGCCCTTACTGTATTTATAAAAGTGATTTTTTTTTCCATGCCAGAAAAGGGCCTAGAACAACCCCTTGGAGCTAGAGTCTAAAAGCTTACTTATTAGAAGAAAAGAAATACTCTTCTCATATTTGTCATATACATATATATGATAAAGCATGGTCAAAAATGATTATTGTCTTCCCAAAGCCTACTATAGTACCCAGCACATGATGGGCATTCAGTCAATATTTTTGAATGAATAAATAAAAAATAAGATAAAGACCACACATGCCTTATCTTGTCCTGTGAATGGGGCAAAGTGCTCAAGAAACTAAATACTGTATATATTTGTTGAATGAATGAGTGTAGCTCCACTTGCACCAGAGAACCAGATGCACAATCTTGTGAATACAGAAGCTCCCAGGAAAACAGATGCTATGCTTCAGCTGGTC
This sequence comes from Cabassous unicinctus, assembly GCA_029593785.1. Taxonomy (NCBI): domain Eukaryota; kingdom Metazoa; phylum Chordata; class Mammalia; order Cingulata; family Chlamyphoridae; genus Cabassous; species Cabassous unicinctus. Next base: position 61,846 of record JAQZBX010003202.1, read on the forward strand.
TTGTTGGAGTAAAGAAATTACCCAAATCCCCCAATTTTAAATTTCATGTTTGAAAATGAAGCTGTGTCAGTTTTCAAGAAGGGAAGTAAGAAAGAGCTATAGCTTATATCTCAGGTTTATGTGTGGAATTGTCTTCCCTACCCTGCTCCTGTCACCATCTTCAGCAGAGCCCCAGTGGCTTAGGTAGCAGTGCTGGTTCATCGTGTCAGCAGCAGTTAAAAACATATTGTAACGAGGAACTTTAAGCAAATTCCATTCCAACCACAAGAATTTTCATAGGCTTGCTGTAGAGGGAAAAAATAAAGAGAGAAATCAAATGTATTATAAAGAAGAAAAAGTACAAACTAGGAATCAAAAGTCTATAATTCTAGAATTCTGCCAGGAATAAGCTTGTGATGTTTAGCAAACTGCTCTGAACTTTCATTTCCTCATCTGAAAACACTGGGGACAATGAAACAGCCCTGCCTTCCTAACTCATAGCTTTGCAAAGATCAGGTGAGACAACAATAAAAAGAGGAATTAACTACATCAAGCACTACTGTGCAAGGTACTGTGCATGGTACTTAGAGTATTTTTAATATATGAAAAATATATTTAATAAACTAGGAGGCTTTATACAAATATTATATATCATTTTTAGGTAAAGACTTTGAAAACTCCGGAATGCTTATATGAGTTTACGATATAAAATTAAATTGAAAACATATTGTATGTGTGTATTATATGCAAAGAAATGACAGCCCCTTGAAGGAAGGACAAGTTAAACAGGTACCCAATGGCTATAATGCAAGATGTAGAGTCAGCATCATACCGGTTAGGAGTTTATTCATTGGCTTAGACCACAAGTATCCTCCCCTGTAACTGTTTGAAAGCATCATTATCACTGTTTCTTTCCCTTCATAATATCAAAATCTTTTTTTTTCTTGTCTCTAAGAAGCAAGTAGAGCAGGGGTTCTTAACAAGGGGTCCGTGAGCTTGAATTGAAATTCAAAAAAACATTATTATTGTGGGGACGTGTTGGTGCACATGTGATCTACTTATTAAATAATACACAGTATAGTGTGGACTTAGTAAGGGGTCTATGGTTTTCACCTGACTGGCAAAGGGGTCCGTGGAACAAGAAAGGTTAAGAACCCCTGAAGGAGAGTCAGCATGCTAGGAAGCCCTCAGGAAGTATGGGAGAAAATGCGTGCTGCAAAGATATGTCATTCTGTACCCATGGACCCAAATCTCCCCTTGCCTGAAACAGTTTTCTAATTTGTGGGTATTAAAATTGGGCAGAATTTCAGCAAATATTTGACTTAGATAAAGCAACATGATTCTGAATTGAGATTCAATTCACCAAAGCACAAAATAACCAGAAAGCATGATTTCTTGTATTGTTTTTCCTATAGCTAATAAATATTATTAAATATTTGTAGAGCTCAAACAGAAGGTAGTTTTAGCCTCTGACATAAAGGGAAAAAAATATATACTTTTATAAGTAGTATTCTTATTCTTTCTGTTCTGTTCCACAAAGTAGTTCCTATATTTCATAGACTCAAGTGACAACACAATTCATTTAACAATAAAAGATAAATTTGCTTGTATTTGGTCACTGGAATGCTACTGAAATTTTAAATACTTAAGTGTTTTTTAAGCAATAGTAATAACTAATGTTTATTGACTACTTGCTATGGGCCATACAATGTTCTAAGCTATATACATACTTATGTGTATGTATATATATATATTCATTTAATTTGTAAAAAGATGATAGAGATCACTAATAATACTATTTTCAGACTTTCTTCCCTCTCATATGTTTTTTAATTTTTTCCATACATATTGATATTCCAATTAAATGTTAAATAATCAAGAATAACCTACCAGTTTATAGGGGAATAAATTTCCTTTTGGCCATCAGTGTTTTTTAATAAAGTAGTTTGTAATGCTCCAGAGTAAGAGGCTTTTACATGGATATTGGAGGAGAGAGGGAAGAAAGAAGTCCTCGGGCCCACGCAGATCCCAGGGGTCGAGAGCTGCTCCGACTGTGCTGCACTGCAGGTTCTGATGGAGCTGTGCACATCCCAGTTGCTCTCCTGCTCGGCAGCAGATTACAATAATGCTATTTATCCAACTCTATCCATCCAAGGATTTCAAATACATCATAAACTCATCAATTAATCAAAGATATGGCACCCATTTCGAGATGATGGGTGAATTACATCCTAGAAGATTACGAGAAATACTCACATCAATGTAGTAAATCAGGGACTGTTTCCTGACGGATTCCTGAACAACACACCAAATACTAAAATGGAGAGTTTCTCTCCAGCAGCCGGATCACAGAGAAAATATGTCTCTCAAATGAGAGAAAATTTCAGTAATAAAAGTCATTTTATTTCAAAGTTTCTCTTAAAGATAACGAAAAATTAAATGGAGATAAAATGTCTGAGACCATTTGAATAGTTAATTGGCTTGCCTATTCAGAGTAAAGTACTACTGACCTCGATTTCTTAATTTAAAAACTGTCTGAAACTTTTGGATTTTTAAATACCAGGTTGCTTTTGTTCTTAGTTCTCTGGTCTGTTTGGAGTGAGGAACTCTGTGCTGGTGGTGCAGTGCCTTCAGCCCACTGTGGGGAATTGACATCACCGAGAGCTGTGAGTGTCCAGTATCCATTCAGATAACACCCCCAACATTTCTGCATTTTAATGTGGTCCAAGCATCTTCCTGTTCTTCATTTTTAAGAAACATTCCAATCTCTAGGACTCTCCTGCTTTATATGTAATGAGAGGTAAAGTTTTCATTTGCATAGTTGGAAATGCTCTCAAGTCATTAAAAATTCAAAGAATGGCAACCCATCCATTTCTAATATGAAGTGTCCTCTGTAGTACCAGATTATACTGCCATGTTAGCTAGCCCAACCCAGAAATCACTCAACTGTGATTAGCTTCCAAGATTAATAAATTCTAGGCTATCATGATTACTTACGACGTAATGCCAGTCAGAATTTGCCATCTGCCTCTTAGCCATCTCATGAACCTGACTGCAGAGGATTTATCAAAATGGCTATGCAATATCTTTCATGTTTTAACACTCTTTAGGGGCTTATCTTAACAGCACATTCATATTCTAATGTCAAAATACACATGTAAGGATTAAAAGTAATATGGGAAGCCTAAGAACACTTTTCAGGGCCATTTATTCTTTGAAATTTATCACTTTATGGTGGTGGCACCTGCTTCTAATTTTAAGAATTATTTTCTACCAGTGGATGATTTTTTTCCTCAGAAAAGAAATCTTATCCTCAAAAGACTTAACTAGTAATTTCTCTCCTCTTGATGTGTTTGATATTTTTATGAGTTTGCCTATCAGCATTGATGTTTTACATACCTTTAGTTAAAAAATTTTTTGGTAGCACATAGTCATCAGGTCATGTAAATTATGAACTCACCACATATTTTGAGAATTTTGCAGAAATATAATTAGTGATAAATGTCATTATCTGCCACTTGGCCTACTTGATAGTCAAAGTTGACTAAAGCCAGAGAAATGATATACTCTCTATTTTTGGTAGTGGTCGGGTAAGTAACTTACATTCAATACCCATATTTGATGATCTCATACTCAAGGACAGGGTTGGTGGCAGTTGTCAATTGAGGGTTAGTAAGTAAAGAGAACAAGCAAAGCGGATCCTAGTTTTGTCTATTCCGACACATCCAAAAACAGTCCTTTGGCTTGGAAGTGGCCAACATATTGCAGAACCCAATATGGTTTTTTTTTTTTCCCTTTGTCTTGTATGAACACCTTTTCCTCACAGGTGCTGGATGAAGCGCATTATAAATATAAGAAGCTGCAAAAGATGGTATATAGCTAGCAACCCTTCTGATTGGCCCATGGGGAGTTGTCTGTATAAAATTGAATCCATCTGTTGGGTTCCAAAAGAGGTGTGAATATGAAAGAGAAGTGCTAAATCATGACTCCAGAGAAAATGTCGGCCATGAGCAGTTTTTAGTTTAAGTGAAAACCATACTTTAGGATTTGGACAAATAAGACAAGGGGGAAAAAGAGTGAATCATTGACTCCTATATAAAAGCATTATGGTGACCAAGTTTCACGAGAGTTGAATAAGAAACTCAACAAAGATTGTGGCTGTGTAGAACTAACTCGTTTATGTAATTGATATGAAAAACTCTGCCAAGCAGTTGCCCTTAGTGTCAGACGAGTTATTTTAATAAAATATTTCCAAGATATGACGACAGTTAAGGAAACATCATGGTTTTTATAAGTAACGAATCTATCATTATGTTGTCACAAAGAGTGACACTGAGCAGAACAGCCGGTAACCCCCCTCAGATAAGTATTTAACGTAATTAGACAGACACCATCTCTTCTGTTGAATGTAGCATTAATCAGAATTCCAACTTTACACAGAATATCTTTTCCAATATGTCATTTAAAAAAAAATAATACCTATTTTGTCAGATACTGTGCTTCAGAAAATGACTTTTATGGTTGTGTATACAGAAGTACGTATGGTTGTTTCCCCCTTTATTGTTTTTTGTTTGTTTGTTTTAGTAGTGTTTGTTTTTAGTGTGGTCTCTCTGCATCCACAAAGCTGCGTTTGAGGTTAATGAGTCATTTTGTTTTGACGTATTTTTCAGCTTTGAAGTGACCGGGTAGCTCAAATATCTAAAATGCAGACAGGGGAAGCGGGTGTAGCTCAATGGATAGAGCTCCCGTTTACCATATGGGAGGCCCGGGTTCGCGTCCCAAGGCCTCCTTGTGAGAGCAGGCCAGCCCGCGTGGCGCCATGGGCTGATGCAGCAAGACCTCACAGCAAGGGGGAGATAAGCAGACACGGAAGAAACACACAGCGAATGGACACAGTAAAAAAAAAACACAAGCAGCAAGGGGGGGATAAA
>JAQZBX010003203.1:0-66721 GCA_029593785.1 Cabassous unicinctus
GAATGGACACAGAAACCAGCAAAAACGGGGGGGGGGGCGCAGTATTAAAAATAGATAAAAGTAAATAAATAAATAAATCCTTTTAAAAGATAGGATTTATAGGGGAGAAAGATATAGACTATAATTAGTAGTAATACTTTGACGCTGCTTTTTTCATGATTTATTAACAGATGTTTCACAACAATGTGGGGTGTTTGTGAGGGGGTGATGTGTGGGAATGCTGCATAGTTATGTATGTTTGTTTTGTAAGTTCAGGATATTTACTGAACACTTATAGTTTATATATGTTCATGTATGAATGATATACTTCAATAAATTGTTTTTTAAAAAAGTATACATTTCCTCATTCCAACACAAATATTATTAGTTGGCTATCTTCTTTTATCTGTTAACATATTGTTTTAGTTTGCTAAAAGCTGCTGGGAGCCATGTAAGAGAAATGGGTTGGCTTTTATAATGGGAATTTATTAGGTTAAAGGACTACAGTTTTGAGACTGTGAAAATGTCCAAATCAAGGCTTCATCAGGCGATGCTTTCTCCCCAAGGACTGACGGCCGTGGGCCTGGATTCATCTCACTTGGCAGGACACAAAGGTGGTGTCTGCCAGGCTTGGCTTTCTCCTCCAGGCTCTCTCCCTGAGCTACGGCTGTGGGTGATCAGGCTTCTGGCTCCCAGGGCCTTCTCTGTCAGCTTCTGGGTGTTTCTCTATCTTTGCAGCTTTTCTCTGTTCTTTGGCTTTTACTCCTCTATTATAAAGGACTCCAGTACAGGATTAAGACCCACCCTTGGCTATGCCCTCCTGTAACAATCTAATCAAAAGGTCTTAACTCATCTAATCTAATCAAAGGTACACAATAGGTTCAATTTAAGAACATAATTTTCTGAGGTCTACAAAAGTCTCAAGCCAACACACATACCAATATCTCTTTATGATGCCAAATCTCCCAATTTACCAAGGCCAGGTTATATGTTCTATAATGAAACCCTGCACCCCTGAATCGCTTGAGGAAATAACCATCATCATAATAGCTGACACTGATTGAGTACTTTCCTAATTCCTTGCATGAACCTTTTGATTTAGCATTCACAAAAATACGTAAGGGAGGTAATTTAATATTCTCATTTTACAACTGAAGAAATTGAGGCCCGGGGAGTTTACAAAATTTACCCAAAGTCACAGGGTAATAGGTGGAGGAGTCAGGGTTCAAATGCAACCAGTGTGACTGCCCAGTTTGCATTCTTACCCTCTTTATTACACTGTCTCCAGATTAGGGAGGACATTTGTACTCCCATTATCTGAAATATATAGTACAGAAATCCATCAGAGTGAGGGGCCATCAGAGCTTTGAACTGGGCCCACCGTAGAGCAAATACTATTTAAGTATTGGCTCTTGCATTCTGGATATAACTACTCTCCGCTCATGGTCTTTCTTTTATATGTCTCATGGTCTTTCTTCCTCATGCAAATCTGTCCTCAAGATCTAGATAGTTCTTTCAGTGTGTCACAGCTCCGGTTTTGGATTTTGTTCTCTTTCTTTTGTAGAAAATTTCATTGACTATGCACTTTCCCAAGGTTCATTCAAAGTGTTGAATCTTTACCTATGAAAGAATTACTTCATGCAAAATGCTGTTTTTCTGGGACCCAATCAAGGATGGGGGTTCCAGTCACATAGTCCAACATCTTTCTTTTTCGTGGTAGCATACTTTGTTCTGACCACCTGGCTTTTGAGCTGCCCATCCTACTTGCCCCTGGTTTGCACCTCCTGCCTTAATTCTGTAAGCCCCTGTTTTGGAATAAGAGTTTAAATGTGAGCCCTTGTGGCATGAAAGCAAGAAGAGGAACTACACCTTTGGTCCAAGCTGAAAATATATTACCGTATTTTGTGAAAAGTTATAAACAAGGTCATTCTTATATAACAGACTGAGCTATCCCTTGTGTAGCCATTGGGCAGTTTGATGTAATTATGAATTCCAAAAATGGATATTGGATCATGCTTGTAAACTGGTCTGTTAACCTGGGCATGATTAAGTTATGATTAGGGCGGTAACTCGGCCACATCAGTAGGGCGTTGAGCACCACCCCTTGGAGGGTGCAGGAATCGAAGATAAAAGACATGGCAAAGAACAGTGTTAAAGCAGTTTTGATGTTGGAGTTCTGGTGAGGAAGGAGAGAAAACCCCAGGATAGAGACAAGCCATTCGCCTGAGAGTTCACAGCTGGCCTTGTGGAGAGAAGCAAAGCCTAGAGAGCCTCATAGTCTACAGCTGATCTTTTGGAGGAAACAGGGGAGCTAAGCCTGGAGAGAAACACAGCCCTGGGAAGAGAGGAACCCAAGAAGCCTGAACCCTGGCAAAAGTCGGCAGCTGTCTTGCTCCAACACGTGGCAATGGACTTTCGTGAGGGAAGAAACTTATGCTTTATGGCCTGGTAACTGTGGGCTTCTACCCCAAATAAATACCCTTTATAAAGAACAACCAATTTCTGGTATTTTGCATCAGCACCCCTTTGGCTGATTAATACACCTTGTCTGAAGCATCCTGGAGTTTTACCATCTAGTCATGTGTATTAGTCAGTGAAAGGGGTGCTGATGCAAAATATCAGAAATCTGTTGGCTTTTATAAAGGGTATTTATTGGGGGTAAAAGTTTACAGTTACCAGGTCATAAAGTGTAAATTACTTCCCTCACCAAAGTCTGTTGCCACATGTTGGAGCAAGATGGTTGCCGACATCTGCTAGAGTTCAGCCTCCCTCTTCCTTTTAAGGCTCCATGATCCCAGCTTCTTCCAATATCAGCTGTAGGCTGGGATAAGTCTGGTCTCTCTCCCAAGGCTCATTCCTCTCTGGGCTCAGCTGCTCTGGTCTCTCCACATGGTCAGCTGTAGACTATCAGGCTCTCTCTCTTCCCAGGGCTTTTGCCATGTCTATGGAGCCATCTCTATTCCTCTGTGTTCTTCTCCTGTGTGTTTACTTCCTGGAGTTCCAGCATCCAAAAACTCCCACTAACTCCTCTGCCATGTTGTTTTCTCAGTGTCCTACTGATGTGGCCCAATCAAAGCCTTAATCACTATTTAATCAAGTAAAAGTGAAATCTCTGAATCTGCTACTATCTAATATGTCCAGAGGAACAGACCAGTTCACCAACACAATCCAATATCTGTTTGGAATTCATAAACAATGCCAAACTGCTACACCATATTGCTCTCAGGATCCCACCTGGGTCACAGTTAACATGTATACTTGCTCTTCTTGTTAAAATGAAAGTTTAAACATAGCTGGCCAAGAGTAAATGATGAAATTATTCAACACACGTGCACACGCACACACACACACACACACACACACACACACAATGATAAAGGTTCCTATAAGAATACGTGAACTTATCCCAAATAAGAGTTAGAAAAAAGGAAGTGGACTTTGTGAAATTCTGATATGTTGGAAGACTTGTTCAAAGAATGATGTGGCCTTAGAATTCATTTACAAACTGGCAATACAGATTTATAAACTAAAGAATTGAGTACTTGTATAACTAAAACTATCCCAGGGCTATAAGAAGTAAAGTAATGTATACTATGACTTAGCAAATCTTTAAGTAATCTATCCTTTGTCTTTTAATTGCAATGGTGTTCTTCAGATGGGGGCCTCAAACATTTCAAATATTCTGGTTTGAATACTTTTACATAAATACATGTTGTGATTCAGCTTTCTCATATGCTTCGTTATTTTTGTTTGATTTATGATTTTTTAAAAATATTTTGACCATCACATTAGATTATTCCTTTAAAAATTGCAAACTCATCCTATCAAAGACACCCTATCTCCTGACTCCTCCACATTCCAAAGCGAACAAATACAGACACATACACATGGGAAGATAATAAGATTTGAAAGGTTAAGTCCAAATGCACAAAGCCAATCAATAGCAAAACAGACACACTTAACTACAAATATTTTTGCATTCTAGTTCAATCAATGTTCTGCTCAATTAACCATGCTACTTCAATAGGACATCCAGTACGTTGTTACTGATCAGCATTCACCAAATGTTTAACTACCAGTAAAAATGGCTTTGTGCTCAACCTATGAACGATGCCCAGGTCAAAGCAAAAAGGCTTGCAAATACCACATTATTATCCTATCCATTGTTCCCAAATCCTATGCTGTAGCCAGCCAACACAAATCAGCCTTCCTCCATGGGTTTGTTTATGACCTTTTTTATCGCAGCCATAACTCATCCAACAAGAATAGCAACCCTGACTAAAGCAAATCACAGTGTTATCAGCCTGAAAAGAAGAGTTTGAATGTGAGCAACTGGTGTCAGTATCTCTTGTCAGGTGACACTGCTGTGTCATGTGACTTCTCAACAAAGACATGTCTGGTTCCCTCCTGACACAGACAGTTAGATTTGACTCATGAGATACTTACTTCATTCTACCACTGTTCTTCATTTCCTCTATGTCAAGCTATGTCTTCCTGGGTTTTTCTCTGATGAAACTGGGCTTTTAGCAGGATCCACTTTACCCCAAAATCATCAGTATATAATGAAATTCATTCACTAAAATAGGTGCAGATTAAAACGTGTTCAAATGGTATGCTTTTATTTTTGATGTTTGCATACAAATTTTATTCGAGTGACTGTTCTATTCTCTTGACAGCAAACAGAAAATGATATTTCAAGAAGTAAATTAATTTGATATACATAAAACATTGGAGCCACAAGGGACTTTAGAGGTGCTCTAGTCCAACTTTTATTTTGTAGAGCAGAAAACTGAGGCCCTGAGAGGTTGAGAGATTTTCTCAGTTCATGCAAACCAGATTAAGGTCTGGAATTGAGGTCCTGCTTGGGGTTTGCTAAGTTTGAGAGTCTGTTAGTTGATATCTTTTAATCAATTTAAGACATATTTTAGCCATTGCCTGTTCAAGTATTTCTTTTGTCTCCTTCTCATCCTCATCTGGACTTCATTTTCATGTATGTTAGAACATAAATGATTGTCCCACAGGTATTGTATTATGTGTAAGCATTCTTTTTTTTTTTCTCTCTTTTTCTGTCCTTGAGTTAACTGGTTTATTTTTTCTTCTGTAGCTCTAGTCTGCAGTTAAACCCATCTAAAGAACTTTCTATTTCTGGTACTTTCAGTTATATAATTTCCATTAGGTTCTTCTTTTTCTTTTTGGTTTCTACTCTCCTGAGATTCCACAACTGTTCACTTATTTTTATTCCTAAGTGATATTTTTGCATTAGAAGAAAATCCTGATGATTCTAGAAACAAACTAATAGGTGATGGTAATAAGTTCTTTGGTAAAAGATCAATATACAGGAAGTAATTTTGTTTCTAGACACTATTCACAAAGAATTTAAAATTAAATTTAAAAATTTCACGAGGAATGGCAACAAAACTCATCAAATTCCTCAGAATAAGCTCGGGAAAATGTGAGAAAGACTACACTGAAAACAATAAAACATTGCAGCAAGAAATCAAAGATCTAAATAAAGAAGTATACCATGTTCATAGATTGGAATTCTCAACGTGGTTAAGTTGTCAAAATTCCAAAATTGTTCTATAGATTCAATGCAATCAAAACACAAGCAAGCTATTTTTTTTTTTTTTGACAAGCTAACACTTTAATTTTCATGGAAATACAAGGGTCTAAACAGCCAATACAATGTTGAAGAAAATAACGTTAGAAGACTTACACTACTTAATTCCCAAATGTATTATGAAGCTACAGTAATTAGAATAGTGTGGTATTGCAGTAAGAATAGGCAACTAGGTCAATAGAAAAAAGAGAGTCCAGAAGTAGACCCTTAGATTCTATCAGTCAAACATAGCCACTCATTGGGGAACGAAAAGTCCTTTCAACAAATATGCCAGAGCAACTATATATCTCCCATATCTCACACCATACACAAAAATTAAATCACTACAGATTATAGCCTAAATATAAATCTAAAGTTTATAAAGGAAGATCTATCTTTATGAACTTGGGATAGGCAAAGATGTCTTAGACAACACATAAAAGGCACTAACTATAAAAGAAAAGCTTTTTCATAATTAAGAAAATGAAGTGGCAAGCTACAATCTATATGAGAAAATTGGTACAAAGTATAATCAAACAAAGGACTTCTATCCATAATATGATAAATACCTACACATCAATAATAAAAATAAATGATTCATTTAAAACTGAGCAAAAGACCTGACATTGTTTGCAAAAGACAGTATATGAAAACCCAATAGGTGAAGGCAGAGGTGGTCAACGTTATTAGTCAACAGAGAATCACAAATTAAAGCCTTAAAGCAACAATGGAATATCACAACACACCCATTTGAATGGTTAAAATTAAAGACTGTCCATACGAAGTGTTAACAAAAATGTGTAGCAAATGGAAGTCTCATATACTGTGAGTCAAAATGTAAAATTGGACATCCAATTTAGAAAACAGTTTGGGAGTTTCTTATAAAGTTAAATATACATGTATGCTCCAGCAATCCATTCTGACATATTAACCTCAGAGAAAACAAAGCATATATCCACCAAAAAAGAATGTTCATAGCAGCTTTATTCATAAGAGATTCAACACAAATTTCTAAAACCAGGTGAATAGCTAAAAAAATTATAGTGTGTACATAAAATGAAGTTCTATTCAACAATAAAAAGAAATAATATATGTGTATAGGTAACAATATGGAATCTCGAAAATGCTATGCTAAGTGGATGAAGTTATACATTAAAAAGCACATACTAGATTATTATACTCATACAATGCATAGGAATAAGCAAAGCTAATCTATGATATATTTTTTTTTAATTATGTCAAAGGTGGAAGAGCAGATATTGACTAGAAAGGGTAACAAAGGAATTTTTGCTGGAGATGGAATTGTTCTGCATCTTGATTGAGGTGATAGTTACATGGATATTCACATTTATCAAACTATACACTTAAGATCGAGGTAGTTTATATATGCACACTAAAACTTAATAAAGTCCTATTAATATAAAAACAATATTTTATCCAACTAATGTATATCAAGAGAACACTTTAGGTTCCTACAGATTTCATATCTCAGTATTAGTGGATCTTTAAAGTAAAGTTAAAATTTTCACTTAATGATTGAAACAGAAGTGAGAAGGTAATTCTGACACAAAAGAAGTCCTTTAATTTTCTTTAGTTCACATATGAAAAAGTCAAATAAACAAAGTCAAAATATGCTTCCTGTATGTCACAGGCTAATCTACATGATATGAAGAAGCAGGCAGAAGGCAATGGGAAGCCACTGACAAACTTTAAGCATGAGAATGACAAATGTCAAAATATTACTTTGTCTTCTCTGAGAATAGATTAGGATGAGGCAAAGGTGGAAGACAAATGAGGTCTCAGGTGAAAAATGTTGATAGCTTGGACTAGTGAGGAGGTAGAAGATGGAGACATTCAAGATAGATTTGAAATGTAAATTCAACAAGACTCAATGATAGGGTTTTAATGGGTGAGAGGGGTGGCAGGGGAGGGGGAGGGAGACTAGTATGATTCTCAGGTTTCTTGTATGAGCAAATGGATAGACATATTAACATGGAAATTGTCCATGATATTTGATGAAAGAAACTAATTTCAATATAAGATCTTTTTATAAAATGAATTATAAATTCATATATGAATAAATAATATTTGTGATATTAATCTATATGATTTTGACTATTATTCTTTTTATTAGAAAGTTGTAGGTTTACAGAAAAACCATGCATAAAATATAGAGTTCCTATATACCACTCTATTATTAACACCTTGCATTAGTGTGGTACATTTGTTACAATTCCAGAAAGAATATTTTTATAATTGTACTATTAACTATCATCCATTGAGTACAATTGGGTTCACTGTTTGTGCTGTAGTCTGATATTTTTCAATTTTCATTCTAGTAACACATATACTACAAAAAATTTCCTCTTTTAACCACACTCACTTACATAATTCAGTGCTGTTAAGTTGTGCTACCAGCACCACCATCCATTACCAAAATTTTACTATCAGCCCAAATAAAAACTCTGCATAATTTAAGCATTAACTCACCATTCCCTGCCCCCACCCCATGCCTGGTAACCTATATTCTATCTTCTACTCTATAAATTTGCTTATTCTAATCAGTTCATCTCAGTGAGATCACACAATACTTGTCCTTTGGATTTTGGCTATATCATCAATACGATGTCTTCAAGGTTCATCCCTCTTGTCACATATATCAGAAATTCACTCCTTTTTGAAGCTGAATAATATTCCATTGTCTGTATATACCACATTTTGTTTATCCATTCATCTGTTGATAGACACTTGGATTGCTTCCATCTTTTTGGCAAATATCTGTTTAAGTCCCTGCTTTCAATTCTTTTGGGTATCTACCTAGAAGTGGGATTGCTGGATCATATGGTAATTCTTTACTTGGCTTTCTGAGGAACTGCCAAATTCTTTCACAGAGCCTGCACCATTTTACATGTCCACTAGCAATGAACAAATGTTCCTATTTCTCCACATCCTCTCCAACACTTGTAATTTTCCATTTTTTAATAGTTCCAATTCTAGTGGGTATGAAATGCTATTTCATTGTGGTATTGATTTACATTTCCCTAGTGGCTAATGATGTTGATCATCTTTATTCTTGCCATGCCGTGACACTCCTCCCATTCAAGCAGCTTCACCATGAAGTATCTCTTTCCTTTAGGGTTTCAGTTTAGGGTCTAATTTTAGGGAATCAATAGTGAATGAAACTTCTGCTCCTAACCCCTCTGCTGAGCATACCAGGAAAGCAGCAGACCCAAGGAACCCTAATGCCTTCATATCATGGGAAAGGGGACTTGGGTGGACCAACTCCCAGAAAGCAGACAAGCCTGGAAGCAATTCAGTGAACTATGCATACCAATGACCAAGGACCATACAGGGTGATATTAGCAGTTGCCAATGTAGATATAGAATAATATCAGAGGAGCAGATGCAACTGTCACTACCATCACCACCCCACTCTTGACCCAGTCCTTGCAAAAACAGACCTAACCCTGCAGGTGGGAAGGCAGACATGATGAATTCTCTGAGAACAACTTGGACTGGTTGTGATCATCCTAAATGTTTTGAGATTTTATTTCTTCTAATCCCAGAATGGGAGCTTTAAAATTAAATTAAGTTTAATAGAAACATACTGTTAAATTTCTTGCACTCTTGTATTTGTGGACTGAGGTTTTATACTTGTTTTATTTGTATGAGACAAAAAAAGTCTGGAAAGATATATACAAACTATAAATAATCAGTATTTCCATGGTGTGGGGTTAGAAAGGTTCAGGTGAAGGACTTTTGACTATACTTACACACTTCTGGGGCATTTTCTTATGTTTGTTTTCAATTTTAAAAATGCAAAGTGGACATATTTGAAATAGCTTTTTTAAAAAAATCGACAAGCTAATTTCCAAGGACAGAGACCAAACCTCAGCATTCTTTCACTTCAAATGTATTCCTAACCCACCAGGACCCACTCTCCTCTCACATAAAGCTACCATAGTGATACAACCCCACCCTACACACACACACCCATCTGTCCCCTTTGGTCATAGGAATTAATCCTGATGTCCCAAAATACAATCTGAAGAAACATGTAGCACTTATAATAGGAGTTCTAATAAGTCCAGATGCAAATCAGAATAATGCAACACTCTTATAGATTTGAGTCAACATATCCAGTTTCTTACATTTGGTTCCATAGAGTCATGCCAACATTATCATTACTACCACAACTACCAGCCAACTTTTAAGAACCTATTGTGTCAACTTCAGTAATTAACTGAGACTGTGTGGCACTACATTTAGGATCAAAACTTGTGAGACACAAATAACAAAGTCTTGTACTGAAAGTCAGCATGGTTGCTTCTTAATTTGGGGAAATACATAATGCCAGTGTATAATAAAAATAATCTTTGAAAATTCCTTTGATTGCCCAGGTACAATACAGAACCATCTTCTCATTTATTTCTTTGGTTGACCAATTGATGAAGTAGTTTGCTTGTGCTTAAGAACCATGCTAAACAGGAATTACAGAAGTAGTGTGGTGAGGTGGTTAAGAGCATGGATTCTGGAGCCTGAAGGCTAGGGTTTGAAGCCCAGTTCCACCGCATACTAATTCTATGACCTTGAGAAGTTTTCCTAACCTTGTTGGGTCTCTCCATCTGTAGAATGGAGATAACTAGTACCTACTTTATGAGGTTGTTATGAGAATAAGTAAAGTAATTCTCATCTCCTTGAGGCCAGATGTGTTATAGAAGTCCAAATTGTTAGCATATACAATATTATAAGCATATACAGTATTTATGAAATATCCCTCGCATTCTGTACTCAAGCACATTATTATTTCTGTAATGAAATGTCTGAATATAAAAACTATGTGGGATAAAGAATATAAAAAATGTTCTGTTTTTTGCCATCAAATTAATTACGAAAAAAATTGTTGGTTTCCCGTTGCTTTTAGATTTTGGAATTGCAGATCAGAGATAGGCACAATAAGGCCCAAATGAGGGTTTGTTGGTCAATCAGTCCTTCGGAGGATGTTTAGATAAAAACTGGAATCTCAACACACTGAGATGTTCCTACATGGATCACATACAGGAATAGAGACCCAGAGATTGCAAGCCTTCACTTCCCCAATCTCATTCCCACGGTGAGACAGATTCTCATTGTGTGTAATGAAGGCATAATCACTCCCTATATGTAAATTCTTATTTCTGACTATTTTTCCCTTAGTCAAGCTATAGTTAAATTTGCATATCTTGAATGTGCATATAACATGAATCCACTGTGTAAGCAGAAAGTTAATTCTTGACAGCTGTATTATTTCCCAGAGCTGCCATACCAAATTACCACAAACTGAGTGGCTTAAAACAACAGAAAGGTCTTCTCTCACAGTTCCAGAGGTTAAAAGCCTGAAATCAAGGAGTCAACAGGGCCAGGCTCTCTCCAAAGGCTCTAGGAGAGTAATTGTTCTTTGCCTCTTCCTAGGTTCTGGTGGTGGCTGGCAAACCTAGGAGTTCCATGGCTTGTAGCTGAAAAACTCCAGTCTCTGCTTCACATGGCCTTCTCCCCTATAGGACTGTGTGTCTGTGTCTCTTCTCATCTTATAAGGACACCAGTCATGTCTAGTTAGGGCCCACTCTACTCAAGTATGACCTCATCTTAACTAATTACATCTGCAATGACCCTATTTCCAAATAAGGTCACATTCTGAAGTACTTGGGCTTAGGACTTCAACATATCTTTTGTGAGGACACAGTTCAATGCCTCACATCAAAACAGCATAACTTTAGCATCCACTGCATCCTAGAAATCAGGAAATGATCTATAAGAGATTAAGGACATTAATAGCAAAGAGAATAAAGATAAATATTTCCTGTAGATTTCTTATTCCTTAATTTTTTTTTCTTTTCTCCTTTCCTCTTCTCTGCCTCCAGAAAGAGAGGCTTTTAGATATGAAGGCACCCATGAAAACAAGAGACTATCCTGAACTACCCTGGTTCCAAGTGACAGAATCAAAGTGTAGGACACTGAAATTTATAAATACTAATAGTCCTGAAAATTTAACATAGAAAGAAGAGGTAGGATATGGGGGCTATCTACTCCACGGCAATCTCCTCATTCCTCCACTCACCTCCCTTTCTGAAACCTTGTCTTGTCTTGCCTCTTTTCTATAATATTATCATGGCCTCTAGCTGCCCAGAGTCCCTCACCTTTACCAAAAAGACTTCTCTTCTTAAATCCCTACCTCATCTCCTTTCAATAGGGTTTTTGATGAACACAATTCATTTTCAGCTTGGTTGATAAAAAACACAAAATCTCCAGGAGATAATTTTCAATTTAAAATAATTTGTTGCTCAAAATAATCTTTGCAGTTTATCAGGAACATTCCTGAGCTCTTTGTTTATCTCCTGCTACCCCAGGCATCCCATGATCCTTATACACACCCATCCACCATTCACATTACGTTAAAGACAGAACTCTACAAAAACAGCCTTTCTTTAGGGAAAATACATTGGCTTGTTCACCAAACCACAAGTCAAAATATGACAGTAAGGAAAGCCTTTTAGACTATTTCTGGCAAACAAATTGAGCCAGTGTCTCCAAAAACAAATGGGCACTCTTTGGTCTGGTATTCCCCCACTAAAATGATCTAAAATATAAATGTAGAGGAGGCCACCAAATCAATTTCTTTTCACTCAGTTTAAGGGTTTTAGCCGATTTCTATATGGTCCTACAATCAATCACAACTTCCATGCAGATGTCCAAGTTTGCCATTATCATAGCTAAGTGGTTCAGTTAACATGTTTTCAAATCAATATATTAGTCTAAAAACCATCATCTTGGGCTTTTATGTTCTCATTCTCTTTCCCTCCATTGTCATCAACATTTTCTGGTAAATTTCACAATTCCCCAGAGCTTGAACTTACCTAAAAAGTCACTCTATTTTTAATTGCTAATATTGCTAGAAATATTGACTTTCTGTTACTGAAAATTGAAACAGGCATACAATGAAAATTAGTAATTAAAGTTGATTTTATAAGATATTTAACATTTTGGCATATAGTAGACATTTAATAAATATTTGATGAATGAATAGTTGAACTACAGAAAAAAATTAATATTTCCAGGCTTCCATGTAAGGAATGATTCTTGGAAAAGATCACACCATTTTAGTACCTGAGTGTTGCCTTCTGGTTTCTTGGTTTTCTGGGCCACTCTGTGGGTTTCTCATCCTTGTTGCTTAGCTTTCATGTTTCTTACCTGCCTAGACTCATTTGCCCATTAGCTTCTCCATGACCAACTAACTTCTCTGGGCTGAAAATCTTGGCATAGTCCTAATCCCCAAATCAACCTTCCATCCTACTGGGTCCTTTTGCCACATCAGTGTCACTTAGTATTCTAGCTGTTCATGGAAGGAAAACCAGGGTAAATGCATTTCTTTTATGAAAACAGTTCCTCAACTAGCCTTAATCTTTCCTATAACCCTGCTTCATCTCTGCAAGCCCATTCAGCCCTACATTTTCTCAGTCTTCCCTGGGCTTTCTTTTTGTTCATTCAACCTCCATCAGCCTGTTTTATTTCCCAGTTACAACTTGCATTCTTTTTCATGGATCAGAGAACTAGTGCAGGAGTGAAAATAAACAAACAAAAACAAGCAAACAAAGACAAAGGAAACCTAAAATTCTTTATTTCTTGGGTCAAACCAACCCATACTTTTGAACTGCATGGGTAATACTAGCCAAATAGAGTTCAACAGGGACCTCAGGTGTAAAAAATGGTAACAATACTTCTGCTGAAAAATGGAGGCAATGGGGTGATGTTAAACAACAATCTATGTGAAGTTGTAATGACCTCCCATATGCAGCACATTCGTGAAAATTTCCCATCCAGGTGGATGATTCCCAAAAGATGTCCCCACTGAGTGTTTGATGCCCCACAAGTTGATCCAAGCATAGCATACACAGCCCAGGCTACCAAGCCAAGGACTTCCAATTGCACTTTTAATGGTAGTGTGATACCTGGAAATCCAAAATTCAATAGAATAACGGCATTCTTAAGTATAATAAAATTTATACATAGAATTTGTTTACATGTGGAGCAGACCTCCTGAGTTCCCAATCCCCTTAAATTGTGATCACACATTGCTCCTTGTGGCAGACTATTCTTAGCAAAAGCATAACAATTGTACCATATTTAATCATTAAAAGGAATGATGGGATGTTAATTTAGAAGTTGCATTGTTCTTGTTTTCATCAGCTCATTATAACAAAAGACAGGCATGGCTGCAAACTGGCATGGAAGATGCAGACAGACACCGGGACAAAATATGCATGCTCTAGGTTTCAACATGTCTGGTCCTGAACATTTCCAGATGTGAAAGGAAAGAGACAGACTTCAGACTAATCAGGTGACTTGCTTTGTTTTATGTTTTTCTAGATGCTGTGTATTTGCCCTCTCAAACTAGGAAAAAAAACCACATCTATGAGAAATGGGGCTTTGGGGGTAGTGTGATATAAAAATCCTAGAAAACTGACTTCAAATACTCAATGTTTTAGTTTTCTAAACTGTTTTGGACATTTCCCCTTTCGTATGTAGAGCAGACAGAACACTGATTTCCATTCAAACTATACAGCCAATTTTGAAAACTAAAATTACACTTCAAACTGATGAGAGAAAAGAGAAAATTCTTGTTTTACAAATGAGAAGTCACATGACAAACGGAATATCTCTAACCAAAGACATTGTTTAGCTCTATTTTAGATTTGGATTTAGAACATTCAAGTGCCTTGTCCTTCACATAAAACCATTACTGTGGGAAAGCTGCTTTGCAGTTTCTGCTCACATTCCAGTTTTCACAGGATCTCAAGAAAAACGTGACCTATGTGACCTGTTTTATCCCGCAGAGAGAAATGCACTATTCAAAATCCGCATAATTATAAAGAGCCAGATGAAAACAAATACTTAGAAAGTCTTCCCGAGAAGAAGTATCAATTTTTGAGGGAAGAAAACCCTAAAATTAA
Source organism: Cabassous unicinctus (assembly GCA_029593785.1). NCBI lineage: Eukaryota > Metazoa > Chordata > Mammalia > Cingulata > Chlamyphoridae > Cabassous > Cabassous unicinctus. The sequence continues at coordinate 14,566 of JAQZBX010003203.1, forward strand.
ACATTATCATTAATGTAAATAAAGTACAGATTTTATATAGTTCCTTATTTAGTTATATAACTAATTATTACCATTTTTCATTGCTTAGAGGATCAATTTCCACACTCTGGTACACTTACACATACCTTTGTTGTTGTTTATTTTGTAAGACCACTTAATCTTGATATGTTTAAAATCCATACTCTTTAATCCATTTATATGAGCTCATGAAGATATTATTCAGCCTTTCTGCTCCAAGGGATATGAAATGGAGAAAAAGACTGCACAGAGGCAACTTTAAAAGGAAAATCAGAGTAAATAACCATGGGAAAAAATAAAATATTAATGCTTGAGATTATTGAAAAGGGAAATAAAATTGGAAGATGGCAAAAGTCCAGAGTAGAAATTATTCCTGAAATGTCGCAGAAATTTCATCTGTCACCAATATTCATTTAAGGTCAAAGGGACGCAAAGAATCCTTTGGGAAGAGGTTAATGTTTTATATCTTGATTGTGATGGTGGCTTTATAGGTATATTCAACTGCCAATACTCACTGAATTGTACACTTTAAATAGATGCAGTTTATTGCACATAAATTACACCTCAATAGAGTTGATTACAAAACAAAAGCAAACAAAACGCTTACTTATGGTGCTCAGATGAAAGGTAAGTATGCTGAAAATAAATGAACTGTGAAAGGTGATCAACTTTTCCATTTCCACAAAAGCTATTGCTTTGAATGTACACTTATCCTCCAGTCTTCCTCATTAAGAAGTTTTAAAAATTGTGGTATATAATAAATGTGAAGTATCACGGGCATAACTGTCATTTGCAATCACAAGAAGAAATGGAAACAAATAGGAAATTTTATATTTTCCACCCCTTATTTTCCTAGGATGTTATAATCTTTTATTTTTGTTGTTTGAGCTACAACTTAGAGTTCTACCCCCATCTTTGTTGAGAAGGTTGAAAATACTTCCTAATTTTTGGTAGAATACAGAGTCTATGGGCTAAGAGATAAGAATCTGGAATGCTATACCTGTCAAGAACTGGGAAGGATATGAGAATTCATCCTATTGCAGGTTACCAAGTTGGCCTGCCAAGAGTGGCATGGAGGCTGGTAGAAAGCATGAGACTCCTGAGTTACAGGCAAAGGACAGTTTATTACTCACAGCAATAGCAGTGGCCAGAATATCAACAATTTTTATGCCAGGACCCCAAATCCCCATTCTCACAAGGAGGGTCAGGTAACACCTGCACATACAAGGGGTTGTGTTAACAGGAGAGGAACCCTGAGCTACAGGAACCTGAATCTTTTATAATGAGCAGTGAGAATGTCTGGTTTTGCTCCAGAGACAGACACTGTCTCTACCTTCCAAGGCTGTTCGCTATACAAATATGTGAGAGGATAGTCGAAAACAATGTGCAATTGGTTCCTCATTCACAGGGCATGCAGAAATTACAAAGGCCATTAGAGAATTGTCTTCCAGCAATAACCATTCTATTGTTAGAAGAAGCATTTCAAGTCCCCTATCATTTCTAAAGGAAATGATAACTAGTTTATTAAAGATCTCTGATTTTCAAAATCCAAGTTTTATATGAATAGACTTACATAAAAGTGTGTGTACATGTTCTCAACATGAGTCACAATACCAAAAACAGCACAACGAAGTTTATATTAGCTAACAGGCAGAAAACACGTATGGCAAGGATTAGCTAATCATGTAAGGCATGTACTGAACCTCCTCGTAAGTCACCTCAAGCAACGAATGACAAATCTCAGCTGCTTGCATATTCCTCAAATGATGAAATGATTGCCCATGAAATTCATTTATTTTTCACCAATGCAACAGGTGTAGAAATGAAGCCAGTCTTCAAATCAGTTGCCCATATTACAAAGTACACTTTGTTTATATGTTAAAGGAACCAAAATTAGGGTGTTTTGTTTGGCTTCCAACCTGCTATTATTTAGAAATAAGTTGCCAATATATTCCATTTCAAAACAATTATAACCCCCATTGGATTGACCACAAGAGCCAGAAATCTATATATCACCCTACACTTCCCTCCTTTCTTTCCCTTCCACATGTGGTCAGTCCCCCACCTCACCACCATTATTTAATAAATGGTTATCATTATCTACTTGTAAAATAGGACTGATCCTTTCATCTGAGTACCAACAGTACTTCCCATTATGCTGGACTCATAGTAAGTACACAATAAGGGCTTGTAAAGTGAATAGATCTATTACTTTATCAATATCAGAAAATGATATTGCTGAATGAATTTAATGATTACAGATATTTTCACAATATTGATAAAAACAAGCATGTATTGTGTTTGATGGTAAGCTCAAAACCCATTCAAAAATGGCAAAAGTTTTCTGTCTCTTGGTTAGACCACCTGGCTGCCCTTATCTGTATAAAGTTAAGTTTCTTCGAGAAGAAGGTGCAGTCACTTCAAAATGCAGCAGTCCAAATGATCTACAGGACCTGTAAGTCCACGGCTAAAACCTGAGATTTGAGCAATGGGACTCTGATGGCCTTCTCAGCCCAATTAGTCTGAACCTGTACTTCTAAGAGTCATGCCTAAAAGGCTCATTCATTACAAGGTATCTGTGTTTATATTGAGCTGTTTTGCTTGCACGCAGCTTGTTATCCTCAAAATATACTACTGCTGTTGGGGAAGAGATGGAAAAAAAAAAAAGAAATTTAATCTCCAACTCTCATGAGAAAAAACAATCTTAGGAGTAAGTTATCCCTGTTTTAAAAAAAGGAATGTTAAAAAAAAACGCTTTAGTGAAAAGATAAGATTGCCACGTTAAGACCATTTAACTGTTTAATCCAAGAGAATAGTTTCCTCTAACATGTTTCCTGTGTTTGCTGCCCACTGGGACAGTGACATGGAACAGCACTGCTGGAAGAACTTTCAGTATCAGCCTAAATACCAAATTAACCTTCAGTACCCCAGTTTTTGTTTTACGCAATCCCACTATCCCCTTGACTACACGCTTACTCTACAGCAACAGAAACTCTGTTTTCAGAATGCAGATAAGGCAAGACCCCTTCCAAAACAAAAATTAAGTAAAGAACTAGTCTACATTAATTTAAAATAGCTACAAGTTACCTTATTCAATTTGCTTCTTGAGTGCTGATGTTCATTCTGTCAATGACAGTCCTAAAAAGTTTACAGTTCAAGTAAGAACAACAATGAAACAAACACCATTAGAATTGATAACTCTTGGGAAACTTACTCAGAAACTAGGTATATTCATTATCCAAACATCCTATAAAGTGCTTTTAAATTAGTCTTTCTGGGTTTTGATACACTTTATAAAAATTTAAATTTAGGTTTTCTATTTTGAATTGCACTAGTATTATATTAACAAATTCTCATTCGGAAAAATTCAAATAATCTTTGATTCTACCCACTTTCATTGCACTTCTCTGAACACTTTTTCTATACATTTACATTGAAAATGTTAGAGCTGTAGATTGTCTACTGTATACAGAACAATGTTTCAACACAAAGAGGCATCAAAGTGAAATGGTCTGCATTGGAGATGAGGATTGCTGGAAGTTTTAAAACAAGCATGCAAATGTGATTTGTGAAGGAGTGTTAGAGAAGAGATTCAAAATTTCGATGAATGACTAAGTGTGTGAATTTTAAGGAGGTCTTTTCTTACCTTTCTCTACACAATTCTAACTCATAATTATCTCAAAGTTATCCCACACAGACACACACACACACACACACATGCACCTTCTTGACTTCACCAAAACCCCGTCCTCTCAGAATCCTGCTTCTCTTGCACCCCTCTCAAGTGAGGGCTGGGGATTGTGCTTTCTCTCACACCCAAAATATCTCAGTGTCAGACATATAGTTCTCCAGACTGACCAATGCTGCTTCCAGACAAATGACTTCTCTCTGTTTTATAAGCTTCTTCTTTGGGTAATCTGGTCATAAGATCCAGATCTTCTCCCTGTGCCTATCATTTAACAACCACCGGTCACTCATTGAAGACATTAGCCCCTGGCTTACAGTCTTCTTTTTACCCCAAGCCAGTCATCATGCTAGGCAAATTCAACTCCATATGGATCTATCACCAACACCTTAGACAGCCAGTTATTTCACTTGAGGCCCGATGATCTATTCCACCACTCCACCTCAACACCACTGCCACAGTCACACCATGAATTTGCTCATCATTAGAAACTGCCTTCCAAGTAATTCCGCGAGAAGGCATTCGCCAACCCCATTTTCAACATCTTCTCTTTCCAGCTGCCTTGTTCCAGGCCCCTCATTGCAATGCTTCTTCTATCTACTTTAAGACCTACAAGCCAGTGACACATCCACATTCTCTACACCTGTCAGCCTCCTCAGATCTCCACACCTCTCCATCAGTACAATCACCACCACTCCTCTGCCCATTCTTTCCCCTCACCCCTTCTTCCTTAGTTCACCTGGCTTATTCCCACTCATCCTTAATGCTTCATCTTAAATACCACTTTATTTGAAAAGGCTATCCCAACTTCTAAACTACACGACGGTTTTAGTTTGCTAAAGGCTGCTGGGAGCAATATACCAGAAATGTGTTGGCTTTTATCATGGGAATTTGTTAGGTTAAAAGCTTGAAGTTCTGAGGCTGTGAAAATGTCCAAATCAAGGCATCATCAGAGGTGCTGTCTCACCAAAGGTCAGTTGCTGGCAATCCTGGACTCCTGCTATGTGGCAAGGCACAATGTTGGCTCTGCCAGTCTCTACCTTCTCCTCCATGTTCACCTTCTCCCCAAGCTCAGCCTTGGGAGATCAGGCTCATGGCAGTGTCTGCTTGGCTCTCCCCTCTTCTCCAGGCCTCGTTCTAGTTCTGATTCAGGCTGCTCTGTCTGTGGCTTTTTTCTCTCCCAAGTGTATTGATTTCTACTTCTGGAAGCTTCTCTCTGACACTGCAGGCTTTCTCTGCATCTGTGGCTTTTATTCCTCCATTTATAAAGGACTCCAATAACCCACGTTGGGTTACACCCTACTGGGGCAATCTAATCAAATGGCCCTTAACTGATCTAATCTAATCAAAGGTTCACAATAGGTTCAATTTAAGGACATAATTTTCGGGAGTCCATGTAAAAGACTCAAACCAAAACAATGCGATGTCTCCCATTAAACTATCCTATAGGCTCTTTTTTTTTTTTTTTTTTTTAATTTTAATTGCAATTGCCTTGAGTTTGTCGATTTCTTTGGGTAGAATTGATATTTTAATATTTAGTCTCCAAATCCATGAATATGGTATGTCTTTCCATCTATTACATTCTTTGATTAATTTTAGCAATGTTTTGTAGTTGTCTGTGTACAAGTCCTTTACATACTTAGTTAGATTTAGTCCTAGGTATTTGACTCTTTTATTTGCTATTTTAAGTGAATTTTCATTTCTTTTTTTCAATAAATATTTATTCCTTTATTTATTTATTTATTTTCTTATTTATTAACTACCTTGATGGCTCCCTCATCTGTCTGCTTGTTGTCTGCTCATCTTCCTTACCTATGGGATGCAGTGAAGGCAGTGCTGAAAGGGAAATTTTTAGCACTCAATGCCTACATTAAAAAAGAAGAAAAGCTAAAATCAATGACTTAACCACACAGCTGTAGGAACTAGAAAAAGAACAGCAAACTATTCCCAAAGCAAGCAGAAAGAATGAAATAACAAGTGAGTTCTACCAAGCATTCAAAAAAGACTTAATACCACTATTACTTAAACTATTCCAAAACATTGAACAAAAAGGACTGCTACCAAACTCATTTTATGAAGCCAATATCACCCTAAAACCAAAGCCATATAAAGATATTATTAAAAAAGAAAACTACAGACCCATTTTCATAATATATATGAATGCAAAAATCCTCAACAAAGTACTTGCTAATCGAATCCATCAACACATTAAAAGAATTATTCCACATGATCAACTGGATTTTATACCAGGCATGGAAGAGTGGTTCAATAAGAAAAAATCAATCAGAGTAATACACCACATTATAAATCAAAGAAGAAGAATCACTTGATCCTATCGATTGATGCAGAAAAGACATTTGACAAAATATGGCATCCTTTCTTAAATAAAAATACTACAAAAGATAGGAATTGAAGGAAACTTTCTCAATATGATAAGGCCATATATGAAAAGTGCATAGCTAACATTGTACTCAATGGTGAAAGACAGAAAACTTTCCTGTTGAGTTCAGAACAAGACAGGGATGCCCACTGTCATCACTGTTGTTCAATATACTGCTGAAGGTTCTAGCTAGAAAAATCAGGCAACATAAAGAATTAAAAGGCATCCAAATCAGAAAGGAAGACATGAATCTTTCATTCTTCACCAATGATATGATCCTATATCTTGAAAGTCCCCAAAAATCTACAACAAAGCAGCTAGAGCTAATAAACCATTTCAGCATGGTGGTAGGATACAAGATTAATATGCAAAAATCAGTGGCAGTTCTATACATGAGTAATATGTACAATCTAAAGAGGAAGTCAGGGAAAATATTGCATTTGCAAAATAGACTACTAGAGTCATATATATAGGAATAAACTCAACCAAGGATGTAAAGCACTTATATTCTGAAAACTACAATGCATTGCTAAAAGAAATTTTAAAAGATCTAAATAAATGGAAGAATATTCCAAGCTTATGGGTTGGAAGACTAAATATAATCAAGATGTCAATTCTACTCACATTGATAAACAGATTCAATGCAATCCTGATAAAAATTCCTCCAGCATTTTTTAAAGAAATGGAAAGCACAAGTTTCAAATTTATTTAGAAGAGTAAGGGACCCCAAATAGCCAGAAACATCTTTAAAAGAAAGAGGAGGGAGCAGATGTGGCTCAAGCAGTTGGGTGCCTGCCTTCCACATAGAAGGTTCTGGGTTCAGTTCCCAATGCTTCCTAAAGAAGACAAGCAAGACAGTGAGCTGATGTAATGGTTTTTCACAGTGAGTTAATGAAATGAGATGATGCTATGAGGAGACAACAAAGAGACACAATGAGAGTCACAACCAACAGGGAGCAGATGTGGTTGAAGTGATTGGGAGCCTCCTTCCCACATGGGAAGTCATGGGTTCGGTTTCCAGTGGCTCCTAAAAGAAGATGAGCAGACACAGAGAGCACACAATGAACAGGCACAGAGAGCAGAAAGAAAGCACAAACAATGAGGGGGGAAGAAAGAAATAATCTTAAAAAAAAAAAAGAAGGGGAACTCTCACTTCCAGTCTTTAAATCATATTACTTGGCTATACTTTGTAAAAACAGCATGATACTGGTATAGAGACATACACATAGACCAATGGAAAAGAATTGATGGTTTAAAAACAGATCCTCACTTCTATGGTCAAGTGATTTTTGACAAGGCTGTCCAACCCACCCAGCTGGGGTCAACAGTCTTTTCAACAAATGGTACTGTGCGAACTGGATACCCATAGCCAAAAGAAAGAAACAGGACCCCTGTCTCACACCTTATACAAAAATTAACTCAAAATGGATGAAAGACATAACTATAAAATCTACAACCATAAGGCTGTTAGAAGACCTAGTGGTAAGTAATGGCTTCCTAAACCTTACACCAAAAGCATGAGCAGTGAAAGAATATGTGGATAAATGGGTACTCCTCAAACCTAAACACTTTTGTGATTCAAAAGACTTTGCCAAGAAGGTGAAAAGGCAGCCAACTCAATGACTAAATGCTTTCCGTCTAAGATCAGGAATAAGACAAGGATGACCACTTTCACCATTTTTAATCCAAAATGAAAAGGAAGAAGTAAAATTTTCCCCATTTGAAGAAACATGATTCTATATAAAGAAAATCCTGGAAAATCCTCAGCAAAGCTCTTAGAGCTAATAAATGAATTTAGGTTGGCAGGATACAAGATCAACATACAAAATTAGCAGTGTTTCTATACACTAGCAATTACCAATCAGAAAAAGAAATGAAAGAAGTGGATGTGGCTCAAGCAATTTGGTGCTTACCTCCCACATGGTAAGTCCTGGGTTTGGATCATGGTGCCTCCTAAAAAAATGAGCAGACACTGCAATGAGGAGACACTGCAACAAGCAAATGCCACAACCAGTAAGATGCCAAAACCAGCAAGACCCCACAACCAGCAGATGCTGCAATGAGCAGAGGTCACAATGAGCATATGTTGCAACCAGCAGACACCACAAACAGCTGATGCCACAACCAGCAGATGATGCAACAAGTAGATGATGCAACAAGTAGATGATGCAGCCAGTAGGGAGTGGAAGTGGCACAAGTGATTAAGCACTCAGCTCCTACATGGGAGGTCCCAGGTTCAGATCCTGGTGTCTCCTAAAGAAGATGAGCAGACTATAGGCTCTTTATACTTTTCTTCATGGTGCAAATCATGTCGCAATTATGTTGTCATGGATTTGAATATGCAATGCCTGTGTTACCCTAGATAGTAAATTGGCTGGAGGCAGAGATCCTAACTGTTTTGTTCTCAAGTATATGCCAATCATCTAACACTGTGCTTAGCACAAGGAAGGAACTCAAGAAATATATGTGGAATGACCAACACACTCAGACACTTATACCAAGTTTTCTTCACTAAATGAATATCTATGTTATGCAAGCAAAGTTAAATTTAAAAAACAACACACATTTTTTGCAGATGGACACAAAAACTAATTGCAGCCTCTTTTTGAAAATCAAAATGACTTCATAAACACCCTTTTCCTGATTCTTAGGGTAGAAAGGTCTCCATTATCTGCTGAATGTTCACTGGCTGAGAGAGACACCCTGCCAAAGAGACTCAGCACTTCAGCAGCAGAAAATGTAAAGTGAAATAGCATGGAAAGAAGGCTTAATGAAAAGGAAGATGGGTAAAGGACCCCTGCAATTCAAAGATACCAAGAATAAACTTGCAGTGAGAAGCTAAGTAATCAATAGGAAAGAAAGGGAGATTCCAGTTTTATTTTAACATAGAAATACTGTTTCAGTATTTGCTAAATGGCAGAATTCTTTAAAAGATGGCTACATTAGTAATCAGAGCTCAAAGATGCTAGAAACAAAAGCATCCCCTTCTTGTTTGGGACAGGTGGCTCCAGAAAACTTTCTCTAGGCTAGGAAGATGAAGAAGTGTTATTTCCCTACCCTTCCACCTGCACCTCCCCCCAAAACTCCATTCCCCAAGGAGGTCAATCCTATATCCACAGCACACAACAAATGACTCCACCCCCGGCATTGTCAATAGAGTATCTTCTGAATATTGATGGCGGTCAGAAAGAAGAGGAAGAAGAGGGGGGAAGTGAGGGTGAGTTCAAAAGGATTTTGCAAACCACCAAAAAATCAATGTAAGTATTAGCATCAACATGCATGGAAGAATCAGTGACAGGAATCACTGTAGCAATGTGTTTCTTCATTACTCTCTCATCTGACCAGCACCAAACCACCCTGGGCAGCTGTATACTTTGACATGACTTCAATCTGCTATGTAGATGTATCTATCTTCAATATTAATTTAGAGAAGAGGCTGAGGATGGCATGGAGTGAGGGCTTTGTGGAAATGGAGGTAACTGCATTGCCATCATGCTGAGCATTTCAGCTCTGCCCCAGAGCTGTGTGTCCTGTTCAGAAAACCAGAAGCTCTACAAGTCACAGGGACCTGTTCTTACACCCTCCATTCACACAGTGTTCTCTTTGAGAAGAGCCATGAAGAGTAGATTGTTATCCAATTTTACAAAAAGACAAACCAGAGTTCAAAGAACCATAAATTTAGCAGAAAACCTCTGGGTCTGCACACTGCAAGAAAATAGAACAAATTCTCAAAATTTTCAATCATGAACATTTGGGCTGGTATAGGCATAGGCCAAGCACTTGAATGATTTAAAGGAGGATTTTTTAATCCATCAATCAAGTGTTTAATTTAGTCACTTTATAATTTGGCATGACTCAAAGAATATCTTTGAAACTACAACACATCTTAGAATCAGTAAATACCACTACAACTCACTTGGTAAGGAAGGTTACCAAGAAATCTCCTGATATCCCAGGTATAAAGAAGTATTCTAATAAGATCAAATCACCAGACTTGGGTATTTGATTCCTTACTATTTACTCAGAGGAACAAGTGAGAAAACAGTGCATTAGATTTATTTATATAAAGGCTCTGCCACAGGCAGAACAGAAAGGAGCACAATATAATTTGACGGTGGATGAATTTGCAAGCAAAGGAGAGTAAAAAGGAAAGGTTATGCTGACCCAAGACTTACAGTTTACTTTCAAAATTGTTGGAAAAAGAAATGGCCAAGCTCTATATTTTGGTAAACTTTTGTTCTAAAAAAAATTAGATTAAAAATAATACCACATTATCTCTAAATTACTTCAACTAGAAACACAGCCAAAGGCCCGGAATGATTTCTAAAGAATTTATTCTCATAATTTCTTCTGTGGCCCTGAAAATACTGTCTTAAACATACCTTGATTTGCCTTTTATACCTATACTACATTTCTACAAACACATTTTGAAATGCTCCCTTAAAAACCACTGTGTACTTAACTTTCATCAGTTACAAAATCTCAACATCTTTCACCTCGAACCATCATGTCCTCTATTTCCAGCAACATGGCAGACTCTCCATAAAGAGCATCCCTTGCTAAAATACATGTGATAGCTAAATGTATATAGCTAAATATAACTAAATATATTTTTAAATGCATAACTGTGTTCACAAAGAAAAGGAAGTCCTCAGATATCAGAAACAAGGAAAAGTTTGAAAATCAGACTGGAAACATGTGAGCTGACCCAGAGATAGCCCTGAGCATGGCAAAACACCAGTGTTATTTGTGTCACTCATAAATCCCCCCATGACATCTGCATTTCTAGCTGTAGCACTCAGGGCAATCTCTGTACAGCTGCAAACATGTGGTTAGTATAGTATGTCGGCAAGTGAAGTCATGACTGAGCATTTACTTATTGAAATACTATTTTATTATCATTGACTTTTATTTTATTTTCCCATAATATAATAGTCAGAGCATGATATTTTTAAATCATATCTTATAAATAGCTTACATTATTGAAGAATATTTGTTTCACAATAGAAAAAAAAGAAGTTACAAAACACTGAGTTGAATCATAGGAAGTTACTGGTATTTTATCATTTTTTTAAGCTACAAAATTCTCAAATAAGAGTATTGAGTCCAATAAGTTTGCATTGCCCCATACATCTGAGCCTTGTCCTCAGTGAGCCTGGAAGCCCTTCATTCACTCCTGGCATTCACCATTAGTTGTCATCCTCCCAGTTCATCAGAAGTATCTCCCCTATAAACTCTCACTCTTTTGTGTCTCTCTTCTCTTTGTCTTAGCCTAGAAATCCAGTCACTGAGTTCCATCCATATTCCTCTAGATAGAAATAGGTGGAGAAAGAGGATATCCAATCCATGCCTGGGGGAGGTTAAGGACGAAGGAGAGGACAGAATGAAATTGGACCTCACCAGTGCAATTCAAGGACAAGCCATCTCCAAGGCCATCAGACCTTTCACACTGTTAAGGGCGATCACCTCACACCATGTGAGGCTCAGAAAGACTCTAAAGCTTTTCTCTGTTCTGAGTTACGTAAGGCCCCTTTCTGTTATCTAAGCATGGTGAGTGCCAAGCCCCAGAAAGGAAGTTATGGAAGAGGGGAAAAAATTCCTTCCATAGTTATTTGTGGGGAATCTTCACTTGTCAACTACATACCAGATGTAAAACAGTGTTTTTGCTCTAGTGCCATCTGTCCTCTCAGAGCTAGGATAGATTCACATAATGATATCATAGGGGGAAAAAAAGGAGTAAAATGACCTGGGTTTAAAGCCTGTTGCCTGCTGCTTCTGATTGTATTTAATCCCTCAGCCTGTATTAGTCAGCCAAAGGGGTTTTGATGCAAAATACCAGAAATCTGTTGGCTTTTATAAAGGGTGTTTATTGGGGGTAGAAGCTTACAGTTACCAGGCCATAAAGCATTAGTTACTTCCCTCACCAAAGTCTGTTGCCACATGTTGGAGCAGGATGGCTGCCAACATCAGCCAAGAGTTCAGGCTTCCTGGGTTCCTCTCTTCCTGAGACTTGTTTCTTTCTGAGCTCAGCTGCCCTGCTCTCTCCACAAGGCCAGCTGTGGCTTATCAGGTGGCCAGCTCTCTCTCCCCAGGAGGTGGGGACTCACCTCCTACTGATGTGACCCAAACAAAGCCTTAATCATTATTTAATCAACTAAAAGTGAGACCTCTGAATCTAATATAATCTAATATGCCCAGAGGAAGAGACCAGTTCACAACCATAATCGAATACCTATTTCTGGAATTCATAAACAATATCAAACTGCTACACAGCCTATGGTATCCTTGCCTATAAAGTGGAACTTAGGCCATGCCTATCCACGTGAGCTCTTTGTAAGAATCAAATAAAATGAATTTCATGTAGTGTTCTGAAATGCCAAAGTGAAACCATGTGGTAAGTGAAATTTACAGAGAGAACAGAGTTGGGATTTCATGGTTCTGGAAGAACCAGAGAGAAAACCAGAGTGAGCCAAAGTTAAGGGTTCCAGAAATTCAAATCCAAAAGGACTATTTTATTCAGAGCACATGAAATGGTCCACTGAAATCACACTCAGACTGCCACCACATTTAAGGAGAATGACTTCCACCTCCTCAGGCACAGGTCAGCTGATTCAGGGGATATCTCCCCAGGCCCATCACATCTCCTCGGTTTGCATCCAGGTTATCATCATTCCCTGCACTGATGCCTGCAGGAGAGGCTCGCGGGCAGCCAGATTTCTCTCAGTACTCCCCATACTCCTCGCAGCACACACCGGGGAGAGGAAAATCAGGCAATCCAGCCTTTCATGTGGGTGGGCCCCATGCCAATACCTTTAAGGTCCCATTATGACTTGTAAAACTCAATTTCAAATATAACAATATTTCTTCATACACTAATCACTTCAACAAATATTCCCCATGCTGAAGAAACATGGAGTGATGAATTTGACTACTGGAGTACAGCCTTTATTACTGTATATGACAGGAGTGTACGTCACTAGGGAATAGAATTCTGTTTGAACTATCGGCATGCAAATTCAATTTTTAAACTCTATTTGTCACATGTGCCCACACTTTCCTTTGTGATCGTCTCGCCTAAATTCCTGGAAAAATAGGTGAAGATCTCCTTACACAATGTTAGGCTGAGAAGAGCACAGCTGCCCTGGACTTCTTTACTGATCCTGCAGGAGAAAATCTGGCTATGAGTCGATGCAATGCCTTGCAGAAGACCACGTTCCTGCTGGACAAACTAGAGAAAAATGACGGCGTCACTGCAAAAATCACGTTTAAAGACCTGAGGTAATTGTGGAAGCAAACAGAAGCAAATGAACAGAAACTCCAGAAACGGCAGAGCTTTACCAGGATGAGCTGTCTTTCCTGGGCTGTTTTCTTACCTGAGGGCATTTGCTGAGTTTGAGCACCGTCTTCAGATCAGGCCTGGTCCAGCAAGGACTGTAGGAGGGGGAAGAGAAACCAGTAGAGTTTTCGGCATTCTTAACGTGGGAACAAAACGATGTGTAAACTAAAGGATCCCTCTGTGCTCGGCTGGTTTTCCCCAGGGCACCTTTTCTGAATTCTGAGACTGAGCCCCAGGTGAAGGGGCTCCTGCGAGGTTAAGTAACGTTTTCCAGCAACGGCACAGCAATTGGTGGAAAGGGCCCGTTTGAAGAAAGGGGCCTGGCTCAGAAACACGCCTGGTCTCAAGACTTTCACCAAATTTGGCAATCGTGTGCGCCACATTGCTAAAAAGCAGATTGACTCTTCCACATTCTTTCAGGGCTCGCAATCAAAAGTGTGGGAAAGACAGACCTCAGGAAAAAAGGCAGAACTAGAGGTGGAGGGAGTGTTACTAAAGTTCAGCCTAGCTGGATCCAGCTGGGTCCCTTATGGACTGAGGTGATGGCCTCCTCTGCTCATCTGCCTCACAGAGGAAAAGCAGGGCCCCACCTGGGAGGAAGAGCATCACACGGAGCCTTGACTCTTGCTTTGTACAGAAATCTGGCATACAACAACAAATTGCTAGCACGAAAAGAGGCAAGCAGTATGACCAATAAGCAAGAGAGACAAACAGCAAGCACATGCACAGTAGCAAATGGATACTGCAGGGAACCCTCAAAGATTTTGATATAACTATGATTAATATGTTACAGAAATTGGAAACTGGAAGAAAATATGGACAAAAGAGATTGAAAGAATACAGAATTTCATCAAAGAATTGGAATATGTAAAGAATAATCACTTTGTACCACACTAACGCAAGGTGTTAATAAGAGGGTGGCTTATTAGGAAAAAATATATATGCCCTAACATACACTATGGACTACAGTTATTAGTACAATTATAATTTTATTTCATCAATTGTAACAAAGGTACCATATATTCAAAGTGTAAATAATAGGTGCATGGGGTACGTGAAAACACTGTATTTTTACACAATTTTCTGTAAACCTACAACTTCTCTAATTAAAAAAAAAATTTTTAATACATATATATATATCTCTCTCTCATTGGGAGAAGATATTGCTGATTTTGTATTTGTATAGTGGTGAGGTATACAAATAGTTAAAGAAAAAAAAAGAAAGAATGAAAACTTTGACACAGATTTAGGAATTATCATTGGGAAAGTGACCTCCCAATTATAAGTGTTGGAAATTGCTGAGAACAAACCTTTTAAGAACAGTTTTAGAAGCAATAAAGTGATTATATTGTGGCATTCACAAACAGTAAATAGGTACTTTGGGCTTGGGATACAATTTCCAAGGTTGTCATTATATAGAGATTTTAAAAGTGCTGTGTCTTAAACCACTTAGATGGAAATAAAGATGACTATTTGACAACTCAAAAAAATCATTTTAAGACTGAAAGATACAATATCTGAAATTAAGACTTCATTGGAGCATTACTATGAACCAAATATATTGTGTAGCATGTTGTATGATTCAAAAAAAATTTATATGTATCCAGTATATTTAATTAAGAATTATATGTTTTTATTCAACTGTGTTTTCTTTTTTTTTTAATTTTTGTTTATATTTTCAATTATTAAATGTACAAAATAAAGTTTAAAAATTTTTTTAAAAAGACTTCATTGGATGAGTTTAACTTAATTTCAGGATTTGTTAAATGATCTCAAAGACAGATGAGTTTAAATATTTGACTGAAGCCCAGAAAGAACAAAATAATACACATATTTGTCACATGCAGGTCACAGTGAAACCCCCTATATACTTGTTATTGGAGTTACTAAAGAAGAGGAAGAAAGAGAGAACAGGGCAGAATAAATATATAAAGAAAACATGGTCAAGACTGCCAAATTTTTAAAGGGAACAACTCTCACATTTAAGAATCTCAGCTAACAATTCACAACTAGGTACATCACAATCAAAGTGCTGAAAACAAAAGATCCTTACTGATTCTGATAGGTGGCGTGTTCAGTGTGCCACAGTCCTTGTTTTAAACCTAAATGGAATATTCTACAAATTATTTTAATACCGCTAATTTAAAAGGGAAATTAACTGCTACAAATTCAAAGCAAAGATCAAATGAAAGATGCATAAAATGTGTTTATTGTTTGAAGATTTTAGTTATTTTTCAAAGCTAGTAGAAATCATGTTTCACATTGTCCTATAAGTGAGATAAAGAATTTCTATACCTCAGTAACATGAGTAAATTGAAGCACTGAGAAAATAATTCAAAACAAATGGAAGTAAGAATATTGCTTTGCTTTGTATATTTAATTTAGAAAGCATAAATGGTGCGTGGAGGCAGAGGAAAAGAGCTAACATTCATTGAGCCCTGAATATATACAGGCACTGTTCTATGCTCTTGACATAGATTATCACACACGGATACGAAAGTGAGCTCATTCATAGCCTGAGTCTCCCTAGGATAAATCATTTCAGGAAGACCAATATCCTCAGGTCCATTTCAATTCCTTTTCCCTTCTGTTTTAGAGATAAATATTCACTCTAGCTCTTGGCTTCTGGGTTTTGTCTGAAGTGTTGCAGATCCCAGTGGAATCAGCCGAGGTCCTCACTGCATCCTTTTTCAGATGTGAAGCCTGCTCTTCTCACCTCTCTTATAAGAAACTGCCTGTCTCTCTTCTTTGAGATGCACCTTCCCTTCCCCAATCACAAGCCTGGCATATTCCTGTAGTATCCGGACTTTCCCCTTCTCTTCCAGCACATGGGTCCATATCCTCACTTTGGAAAACAGGGAAAATTAAAATCATAAATAAGAAGGAATTGCAAAATTCACAACATTCTTGAGCAGTGCTTCCTCGGGCATTCATTTCTCTGCCTTTGAAATTATAACCAAATATCCTTTGGGTTTCTGCCCTCCAGCTATCAATCACTTGTTTCCTTCTGGGCTCCACCTCTTGATTACATTAAATACTAATGATGTCCTGTGAACACCTTGTGTCTCCCAGCTCCAAAAGCTCAGCTCATAGCTCTGAGTTCCCCAAAACAAGTATCTGCCCTCACTCTACCAGCTATTTCTGCCACAACGTGGGAATTTCCAGGTTAACAATCCATCAGCACCTGGGCCTCTCATTCCCCAGCCCACTTGGGGAAAGTAGAAATGAGAAAAATTGAAAGGGAAAGATCTCCAAATGTCACAAGATGACTTTTGTGCTAGTTGTTTTGAACAGACCCATGTACCCTTCGGTCATATGTAAACCTACACAACACAGATTTTGATGTCCATTAGGAAATTCCTGAAGCTCCTAACTTTCAAACAACAATGCATATTTCTCCACTTCAGTCAGTTGCAACATCATCTTTCCAAGCTAGACACATAAGAGTTATCTTTTCCTTCTTCTTTATCCCTTGCACTTGATCTAAAAATATAATTTATTCCCTTATATATTTCCTACAGTCAATCTTTCACTTTGTTTTTTTCTTTTTCACGTTAAATATAGGTATTTGCCGGTAATATCTAGTCACCCTTGAAATATCTTGGAAAAAACTTACGCCAATTGGCTATCATTATTTATTTTCTATACTGTTCTCTAATTTCTTTTAAAAGATTGCCCATTTTATTGTTTTAGGTTAATTTTGTTTTTTAGTACCATAAATAATTTTGCTTTCCACAAAGTAGACTATTTTTCTGCTGTTATTGGTTAACTCTTCATAAACACAATAAGAAGGGGAAGATTATTTTATATCTACCTTCCACTACTCTAACTTTGATTCCTGACATTTAGCATCCAAAGCAAGCCAGTAGAGCAAGACAGCAGTTAGCAACCTTCACCAATTTCATCCTTTTTTTCCCCATTATTGAATCTGCCTAAAACCACATCGCTCTGACTGCTGAGAGATGTCAGTACCCAGAAAAGAATTTTAAAATCATGTAAGAAATGAGCTCAATGGACTCCATTTCCTTGCCTCTTTGGTAAATAATTTGTGGTTTTCCGAAACTGGAAGCATATTTTAGAGTTCACAGCAGCTTGGTGGTAAATTGTCCCAAGGCTCCTAAAACTGTACACGCAAGGTTTTACAGACACCAAGACTAATAGCTAAAGTGAAGTAAGACCAAAATAGAGCAAATGCATGTATGCAAACTGATTTATCTTCTACTTTGTAACATAATTTTGTAACATCAAATAATTCAGTGATAGGTAGGTTGTGCATGTTGATTTTTTTTTTAACTTCCAAAAAAAATCCCCATGCTGGTTTTACCACTGCTTTAATTAAAGACATAGTTTATGGATTGCAACCTAGAACTTCAGAATGACTCAAGGCCTAGCAAGGTCATTGGCAGTGTTGCCTCTTGTCTTCTGAACATGCAGAGGAAGGTCAGGAAGGGGGAAAACTGGTGGGGAGGGGGATTACTAGCAGGCTACTCTCCTCCCTGAGATGTCAACAATTTAGTTTTATTGCCCTTACTAATAAAAACATGATAATAATTATGTCATAATAATAACTAATAAATGCCCCAAGACCATCCAGTATTTAGTAGCAGTCTAGACTAGAATACCGAACTTGAGACCGTAAATCCACACCTTATTGGACTTACACCCAGTTCACAAACCATTACAACTAGGACTCCCTGCACCCACCAGTATACTCCTACAATTTTTTCTCAAGGCAACCACCAGAATGATCCTTTTGAAAATAGGACAGATCATAAGGTATGTCCACTTCTCTGCTCAAACCATGCAATGGACCTTGATATCACACAGAGTGAACAACCTTGGGGTGGCCTCCCCTGTTTCCCACCTCCACCCAAACCCTCTCACCCTAACATCTGACCTCTTAGGCCCCATCTCCTACAGGTCCCCCTTTTAACTCTCCTTCACATGTGGGGCTCCCTGCTGTCTCTGTGCCTTTGCACTTTCTATTCCTCCAACTATTCCCCCTGATACCTTCTTGACTTCTTCTTTTGCCTCCTTTAAACTTCTGCTCAAATGTCACCTTCCCAGTGAGACCTTTCCTAACCAACTTTTCTAAAATTACAAACTGAAACTCCCCAAGACTCCATATCTTCTGTTCCCACTCTGTTTGCCCACAGTACTTATCACCTTCTCATATTCTTTTATGTCTCCCTCATCAGAATGTAAGCTCTATGAAACCAAGAGATTTTCTCCCTTTTTGTTCACTGCTGAATCCCAATATCAAAAACAGTGCCTACTACATAATAGGGCAAAACAAATATTTATAGAACAAATGATGAACTAGAAAGACGAGTAATCATTGTCTTCATGCTTCAATGTCTTCACTAACTAGCTTTTGACCTTGGACAGGTAACTGCTCTGAGCAACTCTTTTCTCCTTTGCTAATTGAAGATAATCATTCTCATTCTTCCCTGAAAGAATCACATGAGATAACATATTAAAAAAAAACTCTAAAAATCATGCAATGCTGTATAATTTAAATTTATTATTAGAAAAATCATTGGTTAAATTAGCAATTTCTCATAAATGAACTATATAGCTCATCCAAAAATAAGGACTCTGTGTTAATATATACATTTTCCCCCAATTAAAATGTTAATGAAAAAAAAGGGAACTGACAAAAGCAAGGACCAAACACAGCATTTTATTTGAATGTTTAATTTAATGACTGAAACTAATATGACTTCTTCTTATGAAATATATTATTTGACAAATGCAAGTTCCCTGGGTACTAGGAATTTTGAGACATTTCAAGACATTCATCAGTATATCTTCCAGCTCTAACAGAAAGTTGTTTTCTCAATGTTTGAGCAAATGAATAGCCAGCAGAAGTGGTGAGTAACTAGCAGAAAATAATAAATCAAATTAGGTTAGTTAGAGGACAGCTGGTATTGAAAGTTGAATTGCAAATCTGGAAACTATCTCTTCCCTGATTTGTGACTTTAAAGATGAGTGGACATTTCTGAAAAGGTACATGGCGATGCCTTTACAGTTCAGCATGAAGTAATTGCACCTCAGGGTGTCCTACACAAGTGGGTGGCAGAGGAGTCTAAGGGGGCGAAGACAGTAATAACCGTCAGGGAAGTTCAGATTTATTGTTTGATCGAGCAGATGCTTTTTTAGAATTCTAAAAGGCTGGCATTTCATTGCCAGTTTCATCATTGAAATCCTCATGGGCACTGATCTGTTCAACCTGAACTTTAAATCATAAAAGCAAAAACAGGGTTGGATAACAAACTCTTCGTGAAGGTGCCTAGAAAAGTGGGGGGAAAGCAAAATAAACAAAATTAAGCAGTCCTGCAAATTTGCTTAATAATACTGACATTTTTTTTTCAAAACAACAACAACAAAAACCCAGCACAGCAGCTTGGGAGAGGCTGAGTTGGGGGTGGCGGGGAGACTGTGTGTTCCATTATTATTGCTCTCTTTTGATGTTTTCACTGCCCCTACTTTATTTTAAGAATGTGTCCAAAGCCTGCTTCAACGTCTCTCCCACTTTAATAAAGGTTCATTAGCAGATTAAGAGAGATTTGAAACTGAGCCCAGTGGAGTCAGCAGAGATGAGTTCCAAATAGCCATTCAGTGCATTTTTTAAAGTACCAAGCTAGCAACCTGGAAAAGATCCACCAATAAAATTTGTGGGACTTGTGTGTGTGGAGCACCACAGGACAAACGAACCATCTCCAGCCCTAGCTGGGCCAGAGTGGCCACATTGCCCTTTGAAAACAAGCAATGCAAAGATTGTCGTGTTCAGTTTGAGCCAATTCCAACAAAATAAACACAGCCCCTCAGCAAGGGGGAGGTGCCGATCCACTGTACACTATTGTAATAAAAATAAGCAGATAAGTGCTGCCACTTGGCCTTTGCTACTGCAAGGCCTCAGCATCCGCTTTGAAATCCAGGAGGCTGTCTCAGTGCAGCACGTCCCATAGTCCCACATGGCCAACGGAGGAGGTCCGGCCCTGGTTTTCAAGGATGCAGACGCTCCTTCCCTAATGCACATCTCAGCTCCTTCAGGATCTTCTCAGGGAGTGGAAATGGTGAGGGAGTTGGTTTCACAGACTCTTTCAAAATTATTTCCATAACTGATGACATCTTTTAATATATAGGTAATATACTATAGCTACTATTGATATTACTAATAATGATCATTGTAGCTAGTACTTAATTACTTACTGTGAATTTTTCTAATAAATTTTTGCTTGTTAGCTTGTTTCCATTGAATACAAACTCATTTAAGTACTGTGACAGACTCTCTTGGTTGTCTGACTCGACCCTTATCTATAATCCCTTCTTTCTCCTAAATCCAAGCTGGAGTAGCCATGGACACCATTCAGGCCTAGGAAACATAAGTGGAATGCTGGTTATTGGAACTTGGAGGAAAGCTGTGGTTTTCTTATGAGTGCAGACTCAACTAAACTCTCTCCTTTGCTCTTTCCCTCCTTCCTGAATAGAAAGTGGGACCATACAGAATATTTCAGAGCTGAAACCCAGGGCGAACCTCATTTCCCTGACATCATTGATCAGCAGCACCAGCTCTTTGGACTTCTCTATGTTTAAGGCACTATAAGTCACAATTTCTCTTCCTTGCAACCATCTGCAATATATATACTAACAGATAAAGTTTGGTGCTCTCATTATTTCCATTCAAAGATGAGAAATCTGAGGCACAAAAAGATTCAGCAATTGGTCTAAGATCACGTGGTTAGTATGTGGAAAAGCTGGGTTTTAAGCCCAGGCTGCCTCTCCCCATGTCCCACACTATTAACCACTATGACATGCTGGGATCCTCCTGGCAACTATTCCAAATTCAGAGATATGGAAATGTTTAGATCCAAGTAAAGTAGGCTCTCTCCCTCAAGTTCTTAAAGCTATAGCCATTAACACAATTTTTTCACTCAGATTCTCGATACAGTTTTTTGATTAGCTACAGATACCCAAAGAAGAGTTCTGGATAGCCTTGCTTTGCATCTCTGTTGCCAACCTACCTAGGCGTAGCACCCATCTTGGATCTAGCCAATGTTTTCCTAAGCAACATTCCTCCAAGTAGACATCTTTGGGTGGACAGAGGCCAGGGACTAAGTCAGAGCTGATAATAAAGAGGCAATGATTCTTTTACTCTGTGGAACTTGCCAGTATACTCTAAATTCCCTAATCATATTCAACTGTATGATATGAAAGGAAAGAGGCAAAGAAGGAAGAAAGGGTGGGAGGGAGGGAGGGAGGGAGAGAGAAAAGGAGGAAGGGAGAGAAGGAAAAGGAAAGGAAACAGTGTTAAAACTATCATTATCACAATTAACCCTTTAAGTTGGGGTAATTTTTTAAAAGGGCCTATTTGAAAAAAAAAACTATTTTGAAGTTACAAAAAGTTGCAAAAATGCAAATATAAAAATCATGATATGGCCTTTAAACAGATTCAGCTGTTATTAATAGTTTTATCCTATAGGTAGATAGATGATAGGCAGGTGATAAATAGATTAGATAGATAGATGATAGATGATAGATAGAAAGATAGATAGATAGATAGATAGATAGATAGATAGATAGATAGGTAGATAGATAGATAGACAGAGAAAGAGAGGGAGAAAGAGGGAAAAGATAATTTTTTCTAAACTATAAACTATGAAGATAAGATTCAAACACCATGGTTCTTTACCCCTAAACATTCAGTGCTTCCTAAGCACAGGCAGATTCTCTTTTATAACCACTGTGTAGCTATCAACTTCATACATTTACACTGACATAACTTTAATCTGCCACCTATATTCTAATTTTGTCAGTTGACCTAATAGTGTCCTTTATAGCATTTTTTACCGCCAGTGCAGGATTTTAAGAGAGCTTTCTGTTTCTCTTGTTGTTTGGATATTAATTCAATTCTCTATGAAATAGTTTTCAGCCACTTAAAAAAGGATAGACAAGTGGACAGTCCTACTACAGGACTCAGACTTCCAAGAACAGTTCATACTTAACCTCTCTGTTTCATCCTTTCACTTCTTTTTGTCGTCAAAAGCAAAAAGAAGGCAATGCCAACCTTAGATCCAGGTAAGCTGGATTCCAGCCTCAGTCCTGCGCTTCACAGCCCAATGCTCCGGCATGCCTTCCTCAAAATTACCCTGCTTCCACCCTGGCCTTCTGATGGATGGAACTAGCTGGAGCTTGTGGTGGTGTATGGGAGGGACACCGCAAGCCCCGACAGGACGCACATGTCCACAGACCCCGCTTCTATCCTTTGAGGTTATCTGAGAGCATCTACCTTGTGCATGGGAGAGGACCCAGTGCTCTAGAACTCATGCTTATGGGATCTTCCTGGGGCCCTAGGGCTGGCCTCCTGTGCTAGGAAAGTTACCTGGTGAGCGGATCACTCCCGCCGCTGGGCACAGGGTCCTTTCCTTGGATGGTGTGAGATTTGGCTGCCAGAATAGTCCTGACACCTTGATTTGGGGTGACTCTCACCTTGGACACAGGCTGAGTTCGGGACTCTGAGCGGCTGATGGTCCACAGTGGAGCTGGAGTTTGAGCTGCCTGTGTGATCCCCTACATCACCAACCACCCATTCATGCTCCCACCTGGTGCTGCCTCTGGTCTGCAGCATGGGAGCTGGCAGGTGACGTTACTCTGTGCACCCCCTCCTGCCAGCACCCAGGGAAGTCACCCCACCTTCCACAGGCACTTCACAGATCCTCAGGGAGGACCACACATATTATTTTCTGGATGGTTGGACAGTTGGGCCCTTCCAATCCATGTGCTCTCTGGCCTCCAATTGGTGTGGTACCTTGTGCTCTGCAGGTTGGTCTTCAGCTAAGCTGGAAGTCAACCAGGCATGCCTTGCATGAATGGGACCACTCTACCTGCTGTACCTCCAGGTCCCTCCCCTATCTTCCCCACTGGCAGGGTCCACGGCAAGCAGGAGCACAAACAGCATCACAAGGGATGATGAACCAGGAGCACTGTGGCTATAGTCTAAAGAGTTCAAGAGAAGACATAGCTGCAAGATGTGTTATTGCTATGCTATAACCATACAAGTGATCATTTCAGCATGACCATAAGACAAGTCACCACTCCCATTCTCCTGCATACCCTGTGCATTGGTAGTTATCTTCGGGGGAGCATAGGCATCGGAAGGCAGTATTCACAGGCAGTGTGATGGATGACGCGGCTGCATAATGTAACCAACATGAAAGAAATGGTCCTAATGAACTCAGAGGCAGGAAGATCTAGCTCGTTTCAATACAGACATAGCTCCAACTAGCTATGGCACTTGCATAGTAACAGTGTCCTTAGCTTTTTGTCCCAGTGGGAGATGTGAAATTACCCAGTAACAGCCCATCTGACAATAAAGGATATGAAGAGCCACTTCCTGGACCTGAACTGAAAGAGGTGGTGTCTGGATACTATGAAGAACCATCACATCCTCTGATTCAGTAATAAACAAATACAGAGGCACCTCTTCTCTATGCATTATTCTAAATGTTTAGAGATAAATCACTGTATCTCACATGAGCCCATGAATTTTGTGATTTAATTTTATACGAAATTTTTCAAATGGGCAGGGGTCCCACAAAATGTGTTTTCTCAGGGCTTCATACACCCCAGGGTTGGCTCTGAAGGGAGAGGTGGGATAGAGGGGATCTGCCTTGTCCCAATTCTAAAAACGTATCACCAAGATGACTGAGTATTTTTGACATCTTGATTGATTCTCCTTTCATTTTAAGAATTATGAGAACTTAAAAACTATAATTGAAATGTGTATGGAACAGAAGTCACAGACTCTGGGGCATGCAGAAATGCCATTTGAAACTTGAGGCCAAGGTAGGAGAGACTCTGATTTCAGCCCAAAAGGATAAAGCCACCAAGATCACATAGTAACCCAAGGACAAGAAGGAAGAGCAGGTGAAGTGTGACTTTGCAATCGTACAACTTGAAGAAAGAGCATATGAGGGACAGGCCACCCTTGAGTCTGGTCTAACTAGAAGAACGAAGTCTACAATGAAATTCCTGCAAGTGAAGGAGACGAAGGACAATTCATCATGAAGGTTCTCTGCACCCCTGTGGTTTTAGTCAATATTAAAGTAAATCTTGGGAAAGAAGGTGGCCTGCATTCAGAATTATTTGAGTCCTATCACCTATCCCCTACATCTGCTTCATTTTCTTTCCACTTCTCTACATACCCTCAGGCACTGGTAGAGCTCAGCATTGGTAGAGCTCAGCTCAACTCAACGCAATATGCTGTCTTCCTCACTGACAGGGACACTTCCACGTTCAGAAATGCTTACCTATGCATGGATTATTCTAATATCAGGATCCTAGTTATTCCCCCTACTGTTCTGCAATAATTATGCCCATTGGTATCTCCATTAATTTCCCCAAGGAGCAGAGAGAAATGCACAACCTGAAAGCCACAAAAACCCAATCCCCTGCTGCTCCCCTTTCACTTGCTGTATTAATATTCTGTCAGGAAGAATGACGAAAGTAAATAAGTTCTGTTTGCAATAGAACTGTGATCTCAGCAATTACTGGAAACCACAATTAATTCAAACAAAGATTATGTGCCTTGGCTTTCACCTTAGAAAGGACAAGTTATGCTATCTGTCCTTTATTTAGTAAAGCATGCTCTCCTAAGGCGTTACTAATCTCTTCCTTTCTGTCACTAAATTGGAAGTAAAGAATACTGGCTGCTTCTTTCGGTAAACTTAAGACATGACAGGGAGGAAGAACAAAAAATTAAATAAAATGAAGGGTATGGTAAAAGGACACTGGGAGAGGGAGAGAGGAAAGGGGGGAATGAAAGAACGTTGCATCTGTAAGAAGGCAGTGGAATGCTTTCAGCAATGCAGAGGTCCCCGGGGCAGAGTTACCTGCCAGGTGTTACTCAGTATACTCATATGTAGCACATGAAAAGGGAGAGCAGTTACAGAGATTGTATCTTAAAGATGAAACAGCTAATGGGGATTTGGGAGGTTTGCTGTCATGTTGATCTTGCTTGATGCACATGTAAAATTTCAAGCTAAATTGTTACAAATCGGCATTGGTTTTCATTGCCGCATTTCAACATCTCTCTTGAAATAAAAGTGAGGGCAGTGATGCAGCGAAAATAAAGCCTGGATCCATCTAGCACAATAGCCTTTGCTCCAGGCAATTTTAGTAACGTAAGCGTGCCAAATGCCATAATACAAATGCCAAGAAGACGACTTCGAACATATATAATTTTTTTTCTGGTTTTACAGGTACTTCAGTATATGGGGAGCTGTCCTTGCTTCAAATGTCTTCTGAAATTTTCAAATAATAGCTACCATTTAGTGAGTGTTAGTGATGCTTTTAGATATTTTTAAAGCAATGATTCATGGAAACCTCATAATAGTCCTACCCTTATTTTGCAGATAAGGATACTCAGAGGAACTAAGCAATACACCCAAAATGTCATGGCTATTACATGATAGAGGTGGGTTATAACTACACAGCAGTGCATTCAAAGATACTTCTGAACGCTCGGGCATCCCAAACACTTAAATAAATTAGCATCAGCTAGAAAAAAATAATAATATAAACAATTTCTTGACTGGGTTTGGGTTCCTGTAGCTGCAATTAATGTCACTCATCTGCTAAATAAATATACTTCCTTGCTCTCCTGGTTTTTAGAGTGGTCTGTTCCTCTGGACTTGGCAAAGGCTGAATATTCACTCAGGAAGCAAATAACTTGTGGAATCTATTCATGCGGCCATTGGTAGTTTAGTAATTGTTAAGAATGTGCAATGCCCTCAGCACTAGTCAGAACATATAAGAACAAGTTACCCTCCCCACCTTCTAAAATAAGTCAGGGTGCCCCAAATGAAAACTGGCAGAACTTTCTATTTCTTATATCTGATGGCACATCATATGCTAGTAGGTATGTTCATCTGGACATACAGTGTCATTTTTCATTTTGTGCCTGTATTAGTCAGCCAAAGGGGTGCTGATGCAAAATACCAGAAATCTGTTGGCTTTTATAAAGGGTATTTATATGGGGCAGAAGCTTACAGTTACCAGGCCATAAAGCATTAGTTACTTCCCTCACCAAAGTCTGTTGCCATGTGTTGGAGCAAAATGGCTGCTGATATTTACTCTTCCTCTTCCTTTTAAGGATCCGTGGTCCCAGCTTCTTTCAATATCAGCTGTAGGCGATCAGGCCCTCTAGGCTTTGTCTCTCTCCCCAGGGCTCGATTCTCTTTAGGCTCAGGCTTGCTTCTCTCCACAAGGTCAGCTGTAGACCATGAGGCAAATGGCTCGACTTTCTTCCCGGGGCCTCTGCCATGTCTGTGGAGCTGTCTCTATTCCTCTGTGTTCTTCTCCTGTGTGTTTACTTCCTGGGCTCCAGCTCAAAACTCCAGCATCAAAACTCCAACTAACTCCTCTGCTCTGCTGTGTGGTTTTCTCTGTGAGTCCCCACCTACCAAGGGGGCAGGGACTCAACCTCCTACTGACATGGCCCAATCAAAGCCTTAATCATTATTTAATCAACTAAAAATGAAACCTCTGAAACCAATACAATCTAATGTGCAAACCGGCCAGTTTACAAATATAATCCAGTATCTATTTTTGGAATTCATAAATAATAGCAAACTACTACAGTGCCCCACCCTGTAAACCACAAAGGAGAAAGCATTCTAAACCAAGTAACCCCCCTACTTTTATGGGGGCAACGGTTGGGTGGGAGGAGTTGCTGTTCTTATTTATTCTGGGAACTAACACAATGGAAACCTAATCCTACAAACAGCATGAACTTTTCAGTCTCATAAACTTTAACTACTTATGTAAGTCCTGCTTTTACAATCACCTAATGTCACATTTGTACACAAACTTCACACAAGCCAGAGAAACAGGCACCACAATAAACCAGGAGCCCTCTCTTATGTAGTTACTTATCCAAGCCTGTCCAGAAAAAAATGTCCCCTCCCTTTTTAACATGTCTTAAATGCTAATAGCTCAAATCCAGAAAAACAGACCATCTCAGAATAATTTCAAGCTTTTTACAATTCTTCATCTCTTTTTCCAAGGACAGCTCCAAACTCATTTTTAGAATGCTGAAAAAGCGTTCTCTTAATGGTCGTATTCAAATAAATATAGAAATATTTAAATATTAATA
Source organism: Cabassous unicinctus (assembly GCA_029593785.1). Taxonomy (NCBI): domain Eukaryota; kingdom Metazoa; phylum Chordata; class Mammalia; order Cingulata; family Chlamyphoridae; genus Cabassous; species Cabassous unicinctus. Next base: position 42,143 of record JAQZBX010003203.1, read on the forward strand.
GCTAATATTTGGTGGGCTTTTTAGTTTGCAAAGCTCTGCCTTATATATTTTTCTTATAATACTCCAAACAGCTCTGTCAAAGAACAGGCCATGTATTATCAACATTTTGCAGATATAAAAATTGTGATGGGGAAGCGGGAGTGGCTCAGTCGATAGAGCCCCCGTTTACCATATGGGAGGCCCCGGGTTCGCTTGGGCTGATGCAGCAAGCCCTCACAACAGGAAGCGGGTGTGGCTCAACCGGTAGAGCCCCCTTTACCATGTGTGAGGCCCCGGGTTCGCTTCCCAGGGCCTCCTTGTGAGGGCAGGCTGGCCCGCGCGGCGCGAGGGGCTGATGCAGCGGGACCTCACAGTGAGGGGAAGATAAGCAGACACGGAGAAGACACACAGCGAATGGACACAGCAAACACAAGCAGCAAGGGGGGGATAAATAAATAAATAAATAAATCTTTAAAAAAAAAAAAAAAATTTGTGATGTAACATGGCCAGGAGATAATACAGTATCATCAAGATACAAACCCAGGACTTCTGAGGATGAACTGTTCATCAAAAACCCAGTTTAATATGAATCTGTCCATGTCCATGCAAATTTTATGAAATAAAAACTACAAAAATATTCCAAGGAGAAGCTGTAAACGTTCCTCTGAGGGGTTTTCTATAAATTCCAGCATACTACAGTTTACCACCACATAAAAGACAAAGAACTGAAACCAGAGTCAAAATGAAAGTCAACGTAACTATTTTTACTGCCATGCTATATAAAAAGCAAGATGAGGAAAAAGCCTGAAGATCAAATGACAAAGTACTTTCTAAATCTGTCACTAAGAAACATATTGCCAAATTCTTTGTGTTTTTCCCGAAGAAGTTTAAATTCTGCATCCCACCAAAGAAGGGTTCGTATTTCTCCCCCTCTGTCTCCCTCCCCACGCTGCTCCCCCTCCCTCTCTCTTTCCTTCCTGGCTCCGTCCTCCATCTGTCTCTGTACACAAGATCTGTTTGGGCATAATGAGAAAATGGAGGTTTACTAATCAATACATGTGTGATACAGAAAAGTAAAGAGAGCTGTTTTCCTATCTTTGACATCCTCTATTTTCCTCCCATTTTTACTAGTTTTCCAGGGGTGACATTGTCTAATGAAGACACAGGGTACTGTAGTGCCAGATAAATAAATGCTAAAGACACTGCATGCCTCAATTATGCAGAAGCCCACTCCTGATTAATTTTATTATCTGCCAGTATTATTTTATTAGGAATTAAAATTAAATTTAATCCTACAAACGAAGAAGGGTCAAAAAAAAAAAAAAAATACTCCTGAGATTCTTCCTTCTCCATGTCTGCATTCTAGTCCGTTCTATAAAACACTTGTGGGCAGCTGGTAATTCTTTCCAAATCCGTATTTAACTGTCTGAAGTCACATTAGCTGGCAGGGCTTTGGCGTTTTCTGCCTAGAAAACAGATCAATACACTCTGTATTTTGAAGGGCATCAAATGGTCCCTCTCAGGAGCAGAGTGCCTGTGGGGCCCCAGGAGAGAGCCGGCAGCCAGCAGCTCAAGCCTCACTGAGCTGCCGGGGCAGAGCAGAATAAAAGCTTTCCGAGGCTGCCGTGGCCTGGTTGGACCTGACAGAGGCTGAGACGGCGTGCCTGCCCTGGGCACCTAGAAAGCCATCAGCCCGGGCCAACGAATCATGGCCAAAGCCCAAACTGATCACAGTCTGTGGATGGTCATTGCAATCGCAACAAACACCATTAGTAAACCGCGGGGGTCCTCTGAAATGAACATTTCCTCCTGGCTGCTTTCTCCCAACAGCATGCAGGTAACTTCAACAAACTGCTGGGCAAGATTGCAGCAGATTCTCCATATCCAAATTATATATTTCTGTAGCAAAAGAATCTATTTAAAATAATAAGCAAATGTTACCCTACTTTTCTGAAAGAAATAAGGTACTTAAAAAGCATCTTTCACACACCATTCTTCCTAGTTGTAGCTTTACCTTGAATAACGTACAAATGAAAAGTCTCTTGCCTGTGTTTAAATCAAGCCATGAGAATTCAGGACTGAGCTGCTTCCAAAGGCTGCTAAGAATGAAATTCAGTTCCTTTTTAAATGGTATCTGAATGTGAAATGACTATGTTTCTAAATTGCGTATGATAAAGGCTGCTACACTCACAGCCATGAGTAAAATGACAAGACGTAAATGAGGAAAAATGTAGAAAATGTACCATTGCCCACACTGCAATTTGACCCTTTCATTAGAAAAGTTGAAAATTCTGGCTTAATTCTGGAAATTTCTTTAATCAAGTGAGTTGAAAATTTTCTATACCAAACTACAATTTCATTTTATAAATAAAACACAGCACATCCCATATCCAATCTGTCCCAAATACTGTTCTTTATTGTCACAGGATATCTAGTAGCTAACCACTACTCACCACCTCCACTCCTACTGCCCTGGTCCAAGGCATTATTTCTCACCTGGATTATAGGCTGTTAGACCATAGCTGGCCCCTTAAGGTCTGGCCAAAACACGTGACTCCTTTAAAATCAAAGTCAGATCACGCCACTCCTCTGTCCAATATCCTGAAATAACTCCCCGGGACCCTCCAAGAGAAAAACAAAGCCTGATAACTGCCAACAAGGCCCTACTTGAATTGAGCCCCTTGAGAGCTCTCCCCTCATCCCTCTGGTCCAGCACAGGGCCTCTTGCTGTCCTCAGCCACGCCTCGGCTCCAGCTCTTCTCTCTGCCTGGAAGCCTCTTCCAGACATTCCACATAGCAACTCCCTCACCTTCCTCAAATCTGCTTAAATGACCCCATTTAATCCAGGCCTTTCCAGGGTCTTGGATTTAAAATGATAGCCATCTGCCTTACTTATTCCTGCACTATCCTACTCTGTTCTTTCCTTTTCCCGTAGCATTTAGTCTCTCTACGATACTATATAAATGACTATTTATCATGTTTACTGTTTATCATCTGTTTTTGCTCATTGGGTTCCTGCAAGATATCTCAAATCACCTAAAACTATGCCTGACCCATAGCCGGGGCTTGGTAAATATTTGGCTAATAAATGTGGAATGAAAGACTAGTTGGATATAGAAGATAGCTAGAATTTCCTCTTAAAGCACCGTAACTTTTCAAACATTCCCAAGTTTAGAAACCCTGAAATCTTTAAGTGCCAGACCTTATCAATATAAATCCATTATGAATTTTAAGTATTTCCTTTTCCTTAAATGCAATTCGGAACATTGATCCAGCTCTCCAAGAAAATTCCCAAAGGTGTTAAAGAAGTTTCAATCCTTCTCTTTTTGCTCCAACCCAAAGTCAAGGGAAAATAGGCCCCAAGGGCATGCGACCTTAAAATTTTTCAAGTGTGCATAGATGTTTGCTTGTGTGTTTGTGTTGTTAGTAGAATGGCCTTATAAATTGTGACAGCAAGTATGGCAAAACGATGTGAAATATCCAAAATTGAACTGGATATCATTTTAAATATTCATAAAAATTATAAAGTCCTACGACTATGAAAGAATGCCATATCACATCAAAATAAAAATGATTTTCTATCATTTAATGGAAATATACTTTTAAATATCTTGAGATCCCACCAAGTTCAAAGGTCTTAAGACCCTGAAGGAAAATATATTTCTAGATCTTGCAAACCAAAAAAATGAAAAATTCCTTCAAATGACCAACTTGGATGAAACCCTGAGATTTCAGTGATAAGAGAAGAATTAGGGAATGTGTACACAAAAGGAAGCCAGAGATGTGAGCTACAAGACCAATTAGACATCCCCTTTTTCTAAGTTTTAAAGCTTATAACATAGCAGCGATAATGTAGGATTCAGTGACTCCCACCACATTCAAACACAAGAATCCCAGCCCTAAGCAACCTCAGTTAGCAGGGAGGCTGCTATCTCCCTTAAATGAGAAAGCATCTTTCAACCTTGAGAAACACAGAATCAAGCAAAGAAACTTTTAAGAGAAACAAAACCCTAGGATTATTATCTTTGTCAAAAAGAAGTCAGTGCATGTTTGTTATATTTTCTATAACAAACTTTTCTAACCAAGCATTTTAAAATTTGGTACTTGTAATGATTTTTGGCTTGTAATACCAATTTAAAATACATGATTGGATTATTGATTTAAATTTTTTATCTTAAGTGGAAATCATACTAAGTTTTTGCAAAATATTGGAATATTGAAGATAACATAAGTTTCTTATTTGTAAACTTGTTTTTTTTAGATTTACTACAGTTAATATTAGGGAAATATAAGGTTCTTACTGTAAACTTGTTTTTGTTTAGATTTATAACAGCCAATATTAGGGAAAGTGTTTTGTTTTTTTAAAAAACAATTTATTGAAGTATATCATTCATACATGAACATACATAAACTATAAGTGTTCAATAAACATCGTGAACTTACAAAACAAACATGCATAACATCATACAGGGCTCATACAGGGCTTCCACACATCACCCTCCCCCCCGCCAAACACCCTGCATTGTTGTGAAATGTTTATTAACAAATCATGAAAGAGCATCATCAAAGTATTACTTCCAGCTATAGTCTGTATCTTCCTCCCCTATGCATTTTTTAAAAGATTTATTTATTTATTTACTTTTATCCTTCCCCACCGTTTTTGCTGTTTCTGTGTCCATTCGCTGGGCCACTCTGTCAGGTCCATTTCCTGCCCTCTCTTCTCATCCTCCTCCTGTCTTCACTGGGATTCGATCCTCAGAACCGCCGATGTGGGAGAGAGGCGTCCTACCGCCTGCGCCACCTTAGTTCCTGGTTTTTCATCTTGGCTTTCCCTTGTGTCACTCTTCTGTTATGTCATTATCTTGCTGTGTGGCTCACGGGGCCTGGCGGCTCACCCGCTTGTGGGGCCTGGCAGTGCACCCATGCTCAGGGCCTGGTGGCCAACATGCATTCTATGTTTTTCTTTTTTAATTTTTACCGGGACGTCCCAGGGATCTAACCCAGGTCCCTCCATAAAGGAGATGGATACCCAATCACCCGAGCCACATCCATCCCCCTGCATTATGTCTTAAGGCTGACCAAAGATACCCAACGTTGCAGTCTTTTCCCATACAGAAAGGTCATATAATGAATCAGGCTTAGTTTATCACCAGCATTCCAAAAACCAGACCAAGGGAGAAATACTAGGTCTGGGGACACATGCATGGTTTCTAATATAGCTAATGTTTAGCCTACCCTGATTATCACAAAATCAGGACAGCGAGAATAGTCGCATGGAAAGTGTTTTTTGTTTGTTTGTTAAGGCAGATAATTGAGGTAACCAAAAGAAAGTAAAACAAATTTGTAAGTAGAACTGATGTCATTCCAAGACCCCTTAGAAATGATTGTGAAAATCTGCAGAATGAATAGAATGCATAGAATAGAATAGGATAGAATAGGATAGGATAAGGTTTGTAAGCTGAACTTCAAAGATTCAAAAACAATTAAATTTTCAAATTCATAACTTTCATAAACAAAATACTAATTGGTTTGAACTAAAAGTAAATTACTAATTATCTTTTTTGCATATATTCTGCATTTTTCTGCACATCCAAACACATCAGTGAATGAATATGGCTGGAAAAGGTGAAGAATAATGAAAGTGATGGCCCAAGTTTATGACTCTTAACAAAGGATGGCTGGGGTGGGCAGTGGGGGAGACAGGGATGACCTGAATTGGGAGGGGAATGAAGAGGGAACGGGAGACCAGCAGTTTCTAGTGACCTGAAAAATGTTGGTTTATGGGCAGTAGAGGAAGTTTTCCCCGAACAGAAAAATGCTAATCACAAGGAAATACTTGGGCATCATCATGGCAAGGAAGAAAGGACCCAGGTAAGACTTGCTAGGACACTTCATCCGAGAAGGAAAGGAAGTCACCCAGTCCAAGTTCTTGGAGAAGCTTCTCTGTGACAGAGGACAGTCAGGGACTCGTGGGCCTGAGAGGCCCTTTCCCCCGAAGCCCCCTTCTCTTCCTGTGACTATGCCATTACAAGCACTAGTGAGATAAGGGAAGCTCTGGGGGAACACTCTCATCATCACGTACCAAGGAGAGAACCTGCGTGGATGCTACAAGTCATTTTCCAGAACAATTTAAAAATGCTAGCTTGAGATTACCAAACGCTGGATATTTTCTTGAATTCTGAGGGAGATCAACAGTACTTGGTAAATGTGGTGAAATTTAGTTTAATAAAAAAGTTGGAACAGCATTATGTACATATACATAATAATACTGCTGCCTAACCTTATTTAGTTTGCAAAGCACGTTCCTCTACATTCTCTCATCTGATCTTCAGAATGTCCCAGTTCTCAGGTGGGCACACTGGGCTATTTTTAAGCTGATTTTGTTTAACATTTTAGTCATTTCACTAAACACACATGTGTACCTGCGCATTTTCTCCTGACTCTGCAGGAGAAGTTGCAATCCCATTTTGAGTTGAATTCTAGGGCAGGCGGATGTTCATCCAGAAGGAATCCGCTGTCTGGAGATGCTGGTACTAAAGCCCCTGCGTTTAATTTGGATCCCCTCTTGGGTGCCAGGAAAAAAAAAAAAAAAACAGGTTTCTGAGACTGTAGAGCCAGTGTCAGCAGTAAATTTACCAAGGGGAGGGGACAACTCTCTGGCCAGCCGGGTGGCCTTCCTAGTCCATCTTGATAGCACTCTCTCCTTCTAAGGTCTAGATACAGGAAACACGATTTACGTATTTCAATGTGGTGTAAAGAAAACCGCCTGGAGCGTTAAGTCAGAGGGCTTAGCTTTCCCTGCCAGCTCTCGCACTCAGTTGCTGAGCGATTTAACCACCCATTCCACCTTAGGTGTGTTTTCTTGCTTGTAGGACAAAGTGCTTTGAAGACATCAGTTTCCATACACGTGAAAGTTATTATTATAGAAATGTGGACAGAGGCAGTAAAAGAGTAGCCCTCAAACGTGAGCATGCATCAGAATCACATGGCGGGCTTGTTAAAACTCAGAACTCTGGGCCCATCCCCAGGGCTTCCGATTCAGTAGGTCTTGGGGGCAGCGGGAGAATTCACGTTGCTAACAAGCTCCCCTGGGAGGCTGATGATGGTCCAGGGACTACATTTTGAGAAGCACTGAAATAAATAGTTAAGGTAGCTCTGTTTTCATTTCCGCTGTAAAATGAGAGTAGTAAATGGTGTTGAGTTGTGAAGAAATGGGCTGGGGGGATGCTACTTGTTAGGGCGGTCTCCTTCATTCCACTAAATGGGTTGCTACAATTTACCAGGTCGCTCTTCGTACACCACCTCCCTGGAGGGTGGAAAGACCCCTGGCAGCATCCTGCCGTCCCTCCCATTGCTGAGCTTTCCTCCTCACAAGGCTGCCGCCGAGTGGGGCACCTGGAGAAGGAAACAGGGCAATGGATCCTAGGCAGCTGCAGGGAACCAGACTTATTGGCATTTCCAGTGTGAGGCGAGGTCTCCAGGCCTCACTGGTGGGTACGAGTAATGCTGGCTCTGGAAGAGCTGGGCAGGGGGAGGGGAAGTGTGGGAGGCAGCAGAAGCAGCCGGCTTGGGGGCCCCGCCCTTCTCGCTGCTTTGTGTGCGGGTCCCTGGTGACCCTGGTCCTGTGTGGCTGCAGCTGGCCGTCCATCTGTCTGGTCACGATTTGGAGACAGGGTAATTTGAAGGCCAATCCTAAGTGACTCTGCTTTAGTTTTTTTGTGTTTTCCCCCTACCAGCTGCTGGTGAGATTAAAAGAGATTAAAAGGGATTAAAAGCAGAAAATATTATTTTTCAACAAACCTCCTTGCCAATCTTAGCAGCAATGAAGAAAGCAAATGGGGTATTTTATGAGAACTACCAAGTAGCTATCAGTTAATTACATGCATTTTAACTTTTTTGAACCTGCTGTAGTTACTTTGCTCTCCTGAGTAGCTGCTTCTTAGACTTGTCCTTCATGTGTCTATTTTTCTTTTAATAAAGTTCAGCATTTAGAGTTCAAGAAAGAAGTAGAGAAGAAGTATTTGTGATTTATATTATTTTTCTCTAAATAACTCTTTAATTTAAAAAATTTTATTCAATATTCTATTTGGTACCTAATGTGGGGAAGTGGAAAAAAGAATATATTTACCATATTCCTGGAAAAAACGCTAAGAGACCAATTACAACCATTTATTTCTTTTCTGGGAGATCCATCTTCTATAAAAAGTTTGACTTCGTTAGTGTGCTTTTTTTAGGTGGGCACCAAACTCTGAATCAGACAGGAAAAAAATGTGCCTCTGTGTCTTTAGAGAACGCTCTACTAAAAGTCTTTGAGATAAATGAGTGTTTTCAAAGGAAACATTTATAAAAATAGTTTTCTTTTGAAAGGGCCTGTGTTCCAAAGATGGCAACCCAGATATATGAGGACAACTCCCATTTCAAACACGCGCTTGTGTTGTAAGACTCTGTGTACCAGCTTTGTATTTGGACAATATGGCGTTATAGGAAATGGCAGAGATGAAATGCACATTGCATCATAGGTGACCTAATATGAGCATTCGATTTGCTTGTGCAGGGCACTGAGGGTCAGAGAAGTTTAAAGCCTTGCTTAAGCACAGAGAGCTAGCAGAAACGTCGGAGACAGAACCCAGAGCTTCTCACTCCTCTCAGTGTTCCTTCCTGAATTGTGAAAGCATTTCCCCATTTCTAAGGAAAGATAGCTCACAAACATATGCCTGTGTGGGAACCTCATTCTAAATCACAAGCTGTTTCCTTACAGGGCAAAAACGGGGCTGGGCTGGGATAAGAGAAGCAGAGTGCTGCTACATACTGTCTCCGCAGTCCCTAGGGCTGAAAAGCCACTATGATTTTATCATTAGTTCCTGAGATTACCAGGTCACAGGTTATAAACCTGATATTGGAAAAGGTGTGACTTACATTTGGAAAATGCTCCACGACACCAGCCTCACCCGCCTTTGTTTTTGGAATTGAGACTCTTCAAGCTACAAAACCAAGGGAATTGTGTGAAACCAGTATTTCATGTCTCATACATCTGCCCAGATGAGAGCTTCAGACCCAGTTAAATCTACCTGTAATTTCCATGCAAAGGAGTCTGGACAAATGAACATTTAGGGTAGCCTTGAGGGAAAGGAAAAGTCCCAGAAGTACACTTTCAATCCAGCTTGGAAAGTATGAAGGAATCTCAGTAGGGAATTGAACATACAACCTGTGTTGTTCTCCACTAAGCTGGTTATTTACCTGACTCTCAGGTGAGAAGCTTGTAACTGGTTGAAATCGTAACTGGTTGGAATCTATTTCTTCTCACCCAAACTTAGCCAGTGTTCCAAGCTAGAGCCAAGATTTTTGAACGCCATTCCACATCAGGGTGGGTCATCTATCCCTCCTGGGCACTGCCCAAAAAGAAGAATCCAATCTATGTCACCTCTTCCTTGACAGTCTTAATTCTGACAGTTCCCTCAGGTCTTCATTCAAAGAGGGCACCAGGTGGCGAACCCTGTAGTGGCAGAAATATACACATGACCCACTTCCTCTCTTTGTTGGTCTTATTGATAGAAGCTAAGCCTTTCTATCATGTTGGATCAATTCATGACCTCCAAGAAGCAGACACCAAAGTGGAATTAGATATTCAAGAGAATTGGGCTAGGGATCAGGTGATTAATTGCAAAGGATAACCGGAGAAGAGAGATAGTAGCAGTATGTTGGGAAGGGTCTTAAGACCATGATGTGGGTCTGACACCTGTGAAAGAAGAGAGGGAGAGATGCAGGGTTGGGTAGGAGGAGCATCAACCTGCAGCAAGCTCTAAGAACATCTTGGTTGGGATGATGGCGAGTCCTAGAGCAAAGGTTACCCATTCGAAGAAACGTACCTTCTGCAAGAAGGACCTGGTGATAGCACCCCTGCAGTGCTCAGTCTTTGGCCAGAAGCAGCCTAGAGAAAGTGTAGCCTCAACACAAATGCCCCAGTGAATCTGAAAGTTGAGCAACTGGGGACTGTCTGCCAATCTCCCACCTCCAAGAATATTCTCGAGGGGAGAGCTGAACAGCACACGTCATGCCATGCCACACATGTGGCTATCTCCCTTAACATCTTCATTAACTCTAGAGTTTTCCCCCATGAAAGAGAACAATTCTGTATCTCAAGGAAGAAATACCATTAGCAGTATGGTGTAGGCATACTTACACTTTTTTTGTTGGCTGAGAAAATGTCTCCTCTTATGAAATAAGAAAATCATATTTGTTTCATAAAATTATACTATATGAAGGATGAAAATGACCTTAGAAATAATTTAACCCATTTGCATATAAGGAGATCTGATTTCATTTAAACTGGCTCTCTCTCCCCTTCCTCCTACCCCTATATTTTCTGCAGCCAGTTTCCTGATTCTTTCCTCCAGATCTTTCACCCAGAAACCGGAACTCTAGGTGACTGCCAAGATGTAACTGCCCAGAGGTATTCCAGGCCTGGGTTTATTTTGGCAGAGTTCTACCAGTGACTTTGGTGTCCGGTGGTTGTTCCGGACCTCACCTGAATTCCATGAGATGATCTTACTTCATAGAATTTCCCCCAACTGTGCTTATTTTATTGGCATAAGCTGGACTTATCTTTGTCCCTTGTTACAAATGCACAGGACCCTGTTCCTTCCCCGTCTCTCCCTTCTATTAAAACTCTATCCTCATATTCTCCATGGCTGCGTTTCTCTGAGTATGGTTCATATTGGCTTGACTGCTGCATTCTTTGAAATAGCCCAGAGCACATATGTTCTCCAATTTCTTTGGTCTTCTAAACGTGGCTGTAGGATTTTTTCCAAAGCCAGCAACCTGATTCAAATTACCTAGAAAGCTTTTAATAGTGGCTCGTTTCTCGGGCATGCTAGCACCAAATGTGTTCAATACTCTGTAATGAAGACTGGAAGGCTCATTTTTGCTTTCTTTGGCACTGGATAACTAGAACAATCAGATCATGCATTTAGTTGGCATTGCCTCAGAACAGAGTTGCTTCCTTAACCTAGAAAAGAAATAGGAATATCGCACTAATTGACTCGAAAGCTAGAGCATGTGTTCATTTCCTGTATCAGATAGGTTTCTCATTGTTTATGTAGAGCTCAAAACACCTATTCGTAGAGTATTACAGTTCAGGACAAAGACATATCATTGCAAAACTCCCTTACCGTTACTCACTTGTATACTTCTCCATCTTAGTCTAATATAGTTACTTAAATTTGACCTTTGCTCTTCCTTCTTCCTTCATCATAGTCTCACTTGATCCTTAAAATTTTTGGATAGTTCAAAAAACATTGAGTACTTGCTATATACTAGGGACCGCATGTTAGATTTCAGTTATATACATACCAAATACCTTAATGTAGATCTTTAACACTTGATATCTAGAAAGAGATGAATCAACTGAAAGAGACTGTACTTCTTCTTACAAGAAATAGTGACGAGGCTGTCATTACTGCAAACTGAAAGAAAATGTTAAGCATGCTCATTTCTTTACAGATAAAGCCATGTCTTAAAGTGCAAATGCAACATCTCATTATGGGCTTTTGTTGGGTATGAAATTTCTTTACATACATTATATATACTAGAAAAAATAAACTGAAAATTCAAACAACACTAAATTCATATATACTTTATTCTAATGTTCCTACGAGAGAACCAGAGTAAGCCACTAACCATCTCCAACTGAGATACAGACAACTCTGGCAGGAACTCGTGAGCTTTATTAGTCTCCATCTTCTTTCTCAGATGAATGCTTGCCTACCAAATTTTTGTCACCTTGGTAATTGCTACGAACTTTACAGACTGATCTGTCTTATTCTTATTTGCCATTATTAAATGTTTATAACACACAAAATAGTTAAAACACTTGTGAAACAACCACTAGTAAAAAAGAGAGCAAGAGTGTGAGAGAGAGACAATATTGGTAATAAATTGATGTCCCTCCTCATGAACCCCTTCTCACTCAACAAGGCTGTGAAATAGGCAAAGCAGTTATTATAAACCACCCTCCTACAAAGATCAGGAAATATAATTTGAGATTCACTGACTTGCCCATAATGAATCATAATGAGGTAAAAAGCACACTCCGACAAGTGGCTTTATAGGGAAATTCACCCCCCAGAACTTGCTAGACAAACCATGAGCAGGGTGGGTTCTAAGAGTGAGAGAAAAGGGGCACTGAAATAAGAGTAAGGAAAGTCCTCAAGGCAGATAATACATCTTATTACTTCACAGAAGGTATGTTTATTTTCCAAACTCTGAACATGTGGAAAGACAGCAAGGACGGGAAAGCACCGAACACGGAATCTGAAAACCTGGGTTTAAATATCTGCTGTTACTTCCTAATCAAGTGTGAGATTGGGAATGAGTCAGAAAAAAATGTTGTATCAGTTAGCTAACTGAGGGTTCTGCAAGGCAGGCTGTTATTAGCTCACATACAATGAAACCCTTAGGTAAGTGGTTCCAAATTTGGTGCCCTAAATATGTGATGTCATCAGAAATGGAGGACTTTCTTTCTTTGCTTTTTTCTCTCATTTTATTTTCTCATCCCAAATATTATGGCCTTTTAGTCCCTTGGGCTTGGTGTCCCATGGTCCCAAATGGCTGCCACGGAGCCAACCATGATTTTCTCACATAATCACATTCGGGTCAAGAAGATAGGGGAAGAGACAGAGCCCACGAGCTCTCTCTCGCACCTGACTCTTTCATTGGAAAGCAACTCATTACCAGTGGCCCCCAAGTGGAATTGGATTTAAATCTCATTGAACAGAATTTGCCATCAAGGGCAATTATCTTCCAATCCTTGACAACTTTTCAAAAAAGAAGAGGGAATTCAACTGGTATTCCACTAACTATGCCTATCATGGATATACTTTGTTATTAACATAATACTGTGTTAATTTATGTCTATGTGTATACACACGTAGTCACATATGTGATTTTGTTCATAAAATAAGTGGGATCCTTGTACCTTTTTTCCAGCTTCAGTGGGAAAATTAGATGTGGCTGAAAGGAGATTTCTACCCTGATCAAGGAAACAAAAGAATTTTGAGACCTCTTAAGATTACTTCAGAAATTAATTTGCTAATAAAAAGTACTCAAAATTTCCTTAAAATTTGTACATGGGCTTTAAAATAATAAAATTATACATGTAATTATCAGACTTTTAGCTATATGGGTCATCAGAAATTTTATAACAATCATTGGAGTTTTACTATATTTGTGAATAAATCAATTTTAGTTTCATTTTTAAGACTTGTTATGTTACTTTTTTTCATTGTTGATTTTAAAGTAATTTGTTAGAAACTGTCTTTCATAATACATGGACGTACTTTGTGTTCAAAGAGTATTATGTGTGCAACCTGCTCTCAAGTGTTGAGAAGATGAGTATTAGAGAGAGAGATGATAGATGACAGATAGATGACAGATAATAGAATGATACGGCAAAAGTGGCAAAATGTTAAAATTGATAGATCTGGGTATCTGGGTATGCGGGGTATGTTGTAGTTCTCTGTATGGGGCTTGTATTATTTTTGCAACTGTCCTGTAAGTTTGAAATTCTTTCAAAACAAAAAGCTTAAAATTTTTAAAAAACAATTTGTTGGAAAAATATATAGCCTTTTAGAAAAACAATTTCTGATGTAAACTGACCTTTTTCTCACTGCAATTCAGATTGATTACTGCAATGGAGGAAATTAATGCAAATTATCAATGACTAAATAGCTAATAAACTCAATTTCTACTAGGAAGGAGGAAAAAATCCTATTCCTCTTGTAAAAGGGAAAAATTATTCTCTTCTGTCACGAGTCACAGGAATGTTCAATACTCACAAGGAGATTTGCCTAAATTGTGACTATAGACCATTTTTAAGAACACATGACACCCAAAAAGAGAAAACAGGTAGACAGGCAAGAAAAATCTATAGTTTCATCGAACACCTTAGAAATACATAAGAAGAAATTCCAACAAGTAAACAAAGTAATCCAGCAGCTTTGGAAGTAACATTGCTTCAGAGGCAAGGACTATGCTTCTAAAATGTCTAACAAATTTTGAGAGTCCAAGAGTAAAAAGTAGGTGCAGGTAGATTAAGAATGGTTGACAATGGTTAAGCACTGAAGATCACAACTAGATATGGATTTGCTTACATCTTACATTACACATTCACCTTTAAGATGACGTACTATAATGTTGCTATAAAGAGGTGTTTATTTGTTGGTTAGTTTTTAAAGAAAAACTTGTTTGAGAGGTTTTATTCATTTATTTTGGTTGTTAGTTTTTAAATGTCAGTGTTAAAGGGAAGATAAAAATTAATTATTTTAAAAATCTTATTAGCACGCCACACCTACTGGAATATAAGCTCCAAGAAAAAAGGGACAGTTTCAAACTTGTTCTCTTTTATACCTTCAGCATCTAGGACACAATAGCTCTTTGTAAATATTAGTAAAATGAGTGAATGTACAGGAAATGAAGAATATGAAACTGCAGTTCACTGGAAGGCAAACTAATGGAAATAAACTGTCAGTGCTAAGCTTACAGATATTAACATGAAAAGGAGTGATGCAGCTATTTCAGTAGCCCAGGGAAAGTGCCAAAAGATGGTGTGTGATCAGGATCTGTTATGCCACAGAATAGTCGGTGCTCATTATACAACATTTATTAATCATTTCCTGAGCAACTGATTATCTGGTACTTTTAGAATATTTTAGAGGAATTCAGAGAGGCTTTACCCTTAAACTTTGACATAACTCAACCCTAATTTCCCCCTGCAGTTCTCTCAAGAGGAGACAACTCATCCCTTTACCCCACCTCCATGGACACGGGACGGAGGAGGGGAAGACTTCTTGCTACCTCTTCGTTGCCTCCACCAGGCTACATCTCCTCCACCTTGAAGAGAAAACACCCGCATTAAAGCTCATATTATCTGGTGCTATCAGTCTCTTCTTTCAAACTCCTGACTCATTCGATATTTGTTGAGGATTTGTATATCTAGTAGCTGCCAGTTTTTCTTCTCTATTTCTATTCCTGCAAATACGGTAGAAGGCATTCTTGTCTTAAGATGGATGATTGATCTTATACCCTGTAAATTTGAGTACTTAATACCCTTTCCCTCAATGGCAAGGACTTTATCCTCCTGCCTTAGGTTGCCGGGGCTGCTGGAAGACAGTACCACAGACTAGTTGGCTTAACCAACAGAAATATGCTGTCTTCGGGTTCTAGGGTCTGAAAGTCTGAAGTCAAGGTGTCAGGAGGACCATGCGTCCTCTTAAAAGAGAGAATCTGTCCCATGCCTCTCCCCCAGCGTCTGGTAGGTGACTTGCAAACCATGGTATTCTTGGTTTATGGCAGCATAACTCAGCCTCTGCCTCTGTCACAATGTCATCTATCTGTTTCTGTCTCTCTGTGTCCAAATTTCTTCTCCTTTTAAAGACGCCATCATATTAGATTAGCATCCACCCTAATCCAGTTTGGCCTCATCTTAACTACTAACATTTCAAAGACCCTATTGTCAAATAAGGTCACACTCACAGGACCTTATAATCATATAAGAAAGCAAAATTTATTAATCTCAACAATGTTATTGTACTGTTATCAAAAAGAGAATACATACAAACATGGTTTATTACTGTCACATAGGCACTGGTAGTTTAAAATAGAATTAGAGCTAGCACACGTGCATCTAGAGTCTTCTACTCCACATTCTAGTTCTTTAAAATCACCACCATGATCCCCAGTACTCAAAGGATTAGTGTCATAACTCAATCTGTGCCTTTAATTGTGGAATCCTACTTCAGTCAATGACTCAGTCAGGGTCTCAGTGTCCTCATTTGCAAAATGGGGAGAAAAGATAAGATGAGGGATTTTTAAACATATTGTTAATTGATAGAACTCCCCTTTTCCCCAAAGAAATCTTACTGGGAATCCTAATATAGCAAACCTAAATGTAGCAGTTCTGGTTAAAGGCGGATGAAGACTCAAGAGACTCACATCTTCAGCCTCTCCCTTTTCCTCCAAGCATGCCCTAGAGCTCTGGGAAAGAGAGTTGGAACTACAGGCACTGGGTGAACTTTAGGGTCTGTTCCAATGATTTTGGCAAGTCCTTTTGTGGACAGTGAATAACGATGAAACCATAGCAGATCTGCTTCATTGAGTATGCATCGTAGCCCAGGTGGAAAATAACAGGTTTTTCATAGTTTTTCATCTTATGCATTGAATTGTGTCCACCAAAAAGATGCTTTGAAGTCCTTACTGCCAGTGCCAGTGAATAGAATCTTATTTGGAAAGAGGGTCTTTGCAAATGTATTCAAGATAAGATGAGGTCATAGTGAATTAGAATGGGTTTTAATCCAATATGACTGGTGTCCTTATAAGAAGAGGAAAGATGGTCATGTGAAGACAGAAGCACAGATTGGAGTGATGCTGCCACAAGCCAAGAATACCAAGGAGCGTCAGCAACCACCAGAAGTTGGGAAGAGGCAAGGATGGATTCTTTCCTAAAGTCTTTAGAGGGAGCACGGCCCTACCAATACCTCGATTTCAGACTTCTAGCCTCCTGGTATGAGACAATACATTTCTGTTGTCTTAAGTCACCAAGTTGGTGGTACTCTGTTATGGCAGCCCTAGAAATGAAGACAATCTCTGAAGGTGGGATGGGAGATAGATCATGAAACGGCCTTGGAAGAATCTGTACCCATCTCCCATGACTATGACATTGACTCCTAAAATGGCATTTCTGATTGCCTACTGCTCAGCACCACTACAGCTCAGCTACTCCACAAGCTTCCCCTGCCCTGCTCTGTCCCCTGCACCCCACTGAGCCCCACTTGACATCATCCTCCTCCACCATGTGGCTCTCAATCAGGCAACAATCAGTGCCTAGAATGGACAGTTCCAGCTTGCTGGGAGTCCCCTCTTAGGACCCATCTGGCAGGTGGCTCTGGTTCAGGAAAGCCAGGTTATTCTCATTGGGAACCTCAGATTCCTCAGCAGCAATTGGAGAAACTTGGGAACAAATGACTTCCTGGGCCCTTTACAATCTGAAATCTCTAAATCTCCTATTTTGTATTGCTCAATCAAAATAATCTAGGGTTCTGCTTTTCCTCTCACAAACGTGCATTTTCCTTACTCTTCATCCCTAAGGTAAAGTAAGAAAGTGCTTTCAAAACCAACTCTAAATTTGACTCATTTTAACTCTTGGGAAAAAAGAGAGAGAATTTTACTTGGCTGCTTCTACTTCTCAATTCAAAATTTCCAAAGGAATTCCCATAGAAATACTGCAGTGTAAAAAAAAATCTATTAGCCCACAAAACATCCACAAACTAAACGCAACACTCCCTCAAAGCTTTTGGAATTATAATGTTCCTTACTTTATCTGTTCACTGTCTAAATGTTTACCTGCCCCTTCAACATTTAAGGCGTCCCAGTCCTGAGCCTTAGAATCCTGTATTTTTTAAAGTGAGAAGATAAAGAATGCCTTCCAGGGACTCCTGGGTGATCTCCATCTATCCCCACCGCAATGGCCTTGATTTCCCCAATTCTCCCTTCCTCCTCCTTCAGAACCAGCTCCCAGGATTCAGCCATCTGTCCTTCAGGGGCCAGAGATGATGTGGCATTAAAGTACACACTTCCCGTTCCAATAAAGCGTTGTTAGTGGCCGTTTAGGTAGTAAACAACAGGTAGAGAGGCAGACCTCTTCTGGCATGGATGATGAAATAACAGACTCTTACTCACCAGCTAACTTCCCCTCGCTAAAGCGCTAGCTCACCGCAGGAGTCAGACAGCGCCCGGTGGGAAAGGAGAAAGGGATTACTTGTCAATAATACATGAGCACAGAAAGCCCTAGAAATGTGTGCTTAAAGCCATGGAGAAATGGGGGAGGAGGGGATGGCGAGGGATCATTCACATGGTGAGATGTAGTCAGATAAAATAGCTTTCTCAGTATCTACATTCTGCTAAGAATTTTCCTTATGCAAGGTGCCTTTTTACCTACTAGCACTTGCACCTTCTGGGTAGATTTTGTACTTAGAAATTCTAAAAGAGAGGATCAAATGCAGCTCTTTCTTTAAATGAGGGGAAAAAATAAAATGAAACAGGAGAGCATTAATCTAGCGATTTTTACATATGTATACATATCTATATACAGACATACACGCATAGGTCATCTTTATTTTTACTCCTTTCATTCCTCAACATTTGTTTCTCACAAATTGCCCCTTCTGCATTGGTAGGAAGGTTAAGGCAACCATTTTTTTTCCTGTGAAATTTAATCTCCAATCCTTTTATCCTAATGGGTAGTACAATACAACTTCTGCCTCAATTTTTCAATGTATTAAGGAATAAACCGTTCTGCATAATGCTTTTGCAGATCACTGAATTTAACACTTCAACTCAAATTTTAACTTCTAAATTAAACACCTCATTTATTTCCTTCTTTTCCTCACTTCTTTTCCTTCTTTAGTAAAGAATATAAGCATAATTCAAACTTTTCTTGAGAGGACAAGGTCATAATTATGAGCAACTATTTTATCATACTGTGCTGTAATCAACTCCTGACGGACCAGCATGTAGCATGGTGAGTTTATAACAGGAAAGTGGCTCATGTTTTCTTCTACCCAGACCTGTCACCACCTGCTCCCCCTGGTACCCTGGGAATACTGTCGTTACTAAGGCCAATGACCACTCGTGTCCTTTTTTGCCAGTCTCTCCTTTTATTTTATTGTATATTCTATTCTATTCTATTCTATTCTATTCTATTCTATTCTATTCTATTCTGTTCTATTCTGTTCTGCTCTACTTCTGCCCTCTCCTTTAAGCTTCTTTTCCTATACTTTTGTTACTTCAGTTCCTAGGGTGGCTCTAGCCAAAGGGCATGTTTTTGGATTCTGCCCTGACAAATGATGATTTCACTACACTGAGGTATTTAGGTCTCCAGTTCTCAGAGTTTTTTGTTCTTTTATTTTTCCATCCTGGCTCGTTTGACTGATGGAAATGCTCCCTTAGGCACCTTTGACACTTCCCGCTTTAATTTCAGGTTTGGTGCCATTCTTAGAATGTGAGATTGCCCCAAAACTGCCATCCAGATAATTCAGACTCTGCAGTAATTTCCAGACAGAAGATAAAGAATTGACAATTGGAGAAATCAGAGTTGGAGGCTCTTCCTTTAAAAATACATGAAGTGCAAATGAGATGGAATAGGTACTTTTAGAGGCTAACCAGAATTTTTGCTCTTAAAATGAAAAGCCTATTATGAAATATAGGGAGTTGATTCTGCAGAATATATGCTATCCAAGCCCAAAAATTGCATCGAGTCTCCTGACTAATAACCTTTGATTAAACAGTGATGTACAAAAAGTCCATTCTCCAATTTTCTCAACTTCCTTAGAACCATAGAAAGAACACTGGTTTAAAGCATACACACCCTCCTGGAGGACACTGGTATTGCCACCTAGACTTCACTGTAATTGAGTCTTCAAAAGGCCATTCCACCGTTCTATCAATCCAGCAGCTTCAGGATGATGGGGAACATGGTAAGACCAGTGAATTCCATGAGCATGTGACCATTGTTGCACATCATTTGCTGTGAAGTGGGGTCCTTGATCAGAAACAATACTGTATGGAATACCAGGATGGCGGATAAATCATTTTTTAAGTCCACAGATGGTAGTTTTGGCAGAAGCATTGCACGTTCAGGGAAGACAAACCCATATCCTGAGTGTGTGTCTATTGCAGGTAGAACAAATCACTGCCCCTTCCATGATGGAAGTGGTGCAATGTAATCAATCTGCCGCCAGGTAGCAGGCTGATCACCTTGGAGAATGGTACTAAATCAGGGGCTGAGTATGGGTCTCTGTTGCTGGCAGATTAGGCACTCAGCAGTGGCTGTAGCCAGATCAACTTTGGTGTATGGAAGTCCATGCTGAGCCCATGCATGACCTCTATCCCTAAAACTATGGCAACTTTGTTCATTAGCCCATTGGGCAATGACAGGAATGGCTGGGGAAAGAAACCAACTGGTATCCACAGAACAGGTCATCTTTCCTACTTGATTATTAAAATCTTCCTCTGCAGAAGTCACCCTCTGATGAGCATTCACATAGGACACAAATATCATCATATTTTTTGCCCACTTTGAAAGGTCTATCCACATGCCTCTTCCCAAGACCTCTTTGTCACCAATTTTCCAATCATGTTCCTTCCAAGTCCTTGAGAATCCAGCCAAACCATTGGGGACAGCCCATGAATCAGTGTACAAACGCACCTCTGGCCATTTCTTCTTCCAGGCAACATGAACAACCAGATGCACTGCACGAAGTTCTGCCCACTGGGAAGATCTCCCCTCATCGCATTCTTCAGGGACATCCCAGAAAGGGGCTGCAGTGCTGCAGCTGTCTACTTTCAGGGGGTACCTGCATATTGTGCAGAACCTTCTGTAAACCAGGACCGAGATTTCCCCTCCTTAGTGAAGCAATTGCAAGGAAGTCCCCAAAAGGTCATATCTGTAGTCTGGGAAAGAGGAGGTAATGTTGCAGGAGTAGTGACCATGGGCATTTGGGCCACTTCTTCATGTAACTTACTTGTGCCTTCAGGATCTGCTCAAGCCCTATCTCATATACACCACTTCCACTTTTTATGGAGTGCTGCTGTGCACAACCAACTTTATGATTTCATAGGCCAGACCACACCCAGCTCATGATAGGCAGCTCAGGTTTCAGGGTAACTTGGTGGCCCATGGTTAAGCATTCTGTCTCTACTAAGGAACAGTAGCAGGCCAAAATCTGTTTCTCAAAAGGAGAGTAGTTATCTTCAGAGGATGGCAGGGCTTTGCTCCAAAATCCTAAAGGTCTGTGTTGTGATTCTCCTACAGGGGCCTGCCAAAAGCTCCAGATGGCATCTCTATTTGCCACTGACACTTCCAGCACCATTGTACCTACTGAATCATAATGCCTAAGTGGCAGAGCAGCTTGTTCTGGTCCCCACACAAAACTAGCAGCTTTTCTGGTCACTTAGTAAATGGGCCTGAACAGCACACCCAAATCATGAATGTTATCTCTAAATTCAAAAGAGGCCAACTAAGCATTGTATCTTTTTTTCTGGTCATAGGAGGGGCCAGATGTAACAGCTTATTCACTACTTTAGAAGGGATATCTTGAAATCCCACTGGACATCTAGAAATGTCACTGGGGTAGAAGGCCCCTGTATTTTGTTGGATTTATCTCCTACCCTCTGGCACATAAATGCCTTACCAATAAGTCTCATCTAGAGTAGTTGCTACTTCTTTCTCACTAGGTCCAATCAGCATAATATTGTCAATATAATGGATCAGTATAGCAGTTTGGTATTGTTTATGAATTCCAAAAATAGATATTGGATTATGTTTGTAAACTCGTCTGTTCCTCTGGGCATATTAGATTGTATTGGATTCAGAAGTTTCACTTTTACTTGATTAAATTATGATTAAGGCTTTGATTGGGCCACATTAGTAGAATGTTGAGTCCCCGCCCTCTCAGTGGGCAGGGACTCATAGAGAAAACTACACAGCAGAGGAGAGAGTTTTGGAGTTTTTGGATGCAGGAACCCGGGGAAGTAAACACAGGAGAACACCAAGGAATAGAGACAGCTCCATACACATGGCAGAGGCCCCAGGAAGAGAGAGAGCCTGACAGTCTACAGCTAACCTTATGAAGAGAACAGAGAAGTTGAGCCCAGAGAGAAATGAGCCTTGGGAGAGAGGTGAGACTTACCCCAGCCTGCAGCTGATATTGGAAGAAGCTGGGAGCATGGAGACCTAAAAGGAAAAGGAAGGCTGGACCTTAGCAGATGTTGGCAGCCATCTTGCTCCAACATGTGGCAATAGACTTTGGTGAGGGAAGTAACTTACTCTTTATGGCTTGGTAACTGTAAGCTTCTATCCCAAATAAACACCCTTTATAAAAGCCAACAGATTTCTGGTATTTCACATCAGCACCCCTTTAGCTGACTAATACAATCAGTGTGATATCTTATGGGAGGGAGAGATGATCAAGGTCCCTCAGACAATATTATGACATAGGGCTGGAGAGTTGATATACCCCTGAGGCTGGAGAGTGAAGGTATATTGCTGGCCTTGCTAGTTGAAAACAAACTGTTTCTGATGGTCCTTACTAATAGCAATTGAGAAAAAAAGCATTTGCAGATCAATAACTGCATACCATGTACCAGGAGATGTGTTGATTTGCTCAAGCAATGATACCATATGTGGGACAGCAGCTGTAATTGGAGTCACCACCTGGTTAAGTTTATGATAATTCTCCAAGACCCATCTGTTTTCTACATAGGCCAAATTGGACTGTTGAATGGGGATGAGGTAGAAATCACTACCCCTGCATCCTTCAAATCCTTGATGGTTGCATGATCTCTGCAATCCTTCCAGGGATCTAGTATTGCTTTTGATTTACTATTTTGCTAGGTAGGGACAGTTCTAGTGGCTTCCACTTGGCCTTTCCTACCATAATAACCCTCACTCCTCAAGTTGGGGAACCAATGTGGGTATTCTGCCTGTTGCTGAGTATGCCTATTCCAATTATGCATTCCAGAAATGGGGAAATAACCACAGAATTTGTCCAGGGACCCACTGGACCCACTGTGAGATGGAACTGAGCTAAAACTCCATCAGTCACCTGACCTCCATAAGCCCCTATTCTGACTGGTGGACCACAGGATTTTTGAGTCTTCTGGAATTAATGTCACTTCTGAGCCAGTGTCTAATAATCCATGAAATGTTTGATCATTTGCTTTTCTCCAAGACACAGTTACTCTGGTAAAAGGCTGTAGGTCTCTGGGGAAGGCTGGGAGGAAGATTAACAGCATATATTTTTGGCAGTATAACAGGATCCTTCCCCAAGGGGACCCAGCCTTCCCCACATTTGAGGGGCTCTGTGTCTGTAACCTGTCTCAAGTCTGGGAGGTGATTAAGGGGCTGTGACACTCTACTTTTGTAATTCAAGTTAGACTTTTGTTTACGTGACCTAGTACTCTTCTGCTTATACAGATCAAGTAGGAATTTAATAGACTGCCAATCTACTTTAATTCTAGTTACCCCATGATCTATTAGCCAATGCTACAGGTCTCTGCAACTAAGGCTCTTTTGATTGCTGCCTTGAGTCCACTGTTCATTGTGGTAGCCACACCCACCTTGTCTTTGGCAATTAAGTGCTGCCACTTGGCTTCTGTTAACCTGGGATCCAATCATACCCATTGTGTTTAAGGGTCCCAGTTCAGTGACAGCAGTTCCCACAGTAATACCTGACCTACAGAGCAAAGCAACCACAGAGCACTTCAGGGAAGATGGAGTTAGTGTCACAAATTTATTCCTCACAGTTCTGATGAAAGTTATGTCTTATGGACATTCCTGAGGTAAGTGAGCCAGTCTTAAACTTGATAGATCCACTCTAGGTTTCCAATAACTTGGAGCCTTTGGATCCCTTCATCTACATTCTTATGTCAGTTCTGGCATTTTGACCTCAGGCAATGTCAGCCATCTTTTAGTCCATGTTTCAGTCAGCCTCCTAAGCAAACTACAAAGACTCAGCAGAATCTATTGTTTCAATGTCCCCACTGCCATCATTATCAACCCATATGCCCCCTATTCTAATTTTCAGAATCCTATTCCTTTCCAATCAATGCCCTCACTTTAACAGCAGACATTCTGCAAGGTTGAGAATTTAGGTTCCATTGTAACTCTGCTAGTCACACAATCAGGCATGCCTAAGAAATCATTTGAACTATTCTGGAGAAGTGCTGGTGCATGATAATAATTTTCAAGAAGATAGTTTTCAAATTCCTTTGATGGATTGAACCATCTACTATCTCTTTTTCTCCATTCCCCAGGCCACATTTAATTATTGAGTTCCTGGGTGAACATACTCTGATTCCTGAGTGAGTTGAGACATTCATGAACTCCCTCTAGGTTCCAGGAGCTATGCCAAGCACGGCTACGTGGAGTTGTCCACAGCCTCACTCTTGCAGTTCCAAGAAGGTTCCTTGAGCCATGATATGTTGGGTTAGGGTTAGGGTTAGGGTTAGGGTTAGGGTTAGGGTTAGGGTTAAGGTTAGGGATAATTTTATCATGGCAGCACTGGTCAATGTGGGAATGGTGTGGGCTTAATTCAGATAGAAAAGTTATAAAGCTTTGTAAACTCAACTTCTAAGTGAACAAAAGTTGCCTCTTCTGTAACCAAATCTGAAGGCAAAGCTGAATGGTTCAGCCATTAGGAAGTGGACAGGAATTTGACTACCAAAACCAGCATTGGTTTGTCATAACAATAGTGTCAACAGATAGAAAGCTGTCAGACTTTCTTCATTTTGAAAGATACTTTGGAATTCAAAGACCTTAAATATGGTGAGAAATAATAAAAATTTCAGTATGATTCACACCATGGAGCAGTTTTAGATGAATATTTACTAGAAGAATTTAGGAGAGAAAAAATGAAAAGGCAAACAGCAAAAGAAAAGTTGCAGATTCCTTTTGGAGTCTATGACCAAGCTAAAGGTCTGCCACCAACCAAGCTTTGAGCCACAAAGGTTGGGTTCTTTGATCTATCAAGTTTAAGACCTGCTCACTGG